>LTAE01004038.1:3502-37840 GCA_001647135.1 Pontederia paniculata | reverse complement strand
ATTCTTATCACATTCAACATATAGAAAAGGTCATAGAGACATATGAACAAACACCTAGCATGCACACTCTTAAATGTCATCCTCTCATCTCCAACACTAAGAACATGTGTTCTTATACATCCACATCAATAGGATGAGTAGAGAGTGAGGGATTGGATCCCCTTTACATACCTTGGCAAGAATCTTTAAACCCTAGTTGTTCTTCTTCTTCCCTAGCCTCTTCTTCCTCTTTGGTGGTGATTCCTTCCTCTTCCCAAGCTTGGTGAAGCTCTAGCCCTTCCTTCTTCTTCTTCTTGTCCCTGTTGTGCCTCTTGAGCTCCTAGTCCACCTTCAATCCCTCCTTGAGCTAAGAATGGTGAGAGCTCTTATCAAACCCTAGTTTTGGGGTGCCATGGGGAGAGGGAGAGAAGAGAGAGAGTGTGTGAGTGGGAAAAAGGGCAAAATTTCTGGTTCTACCCCTTTTATACTTAGGGATTGGGGTGGGATGTTGGTCATTTGGGTTAATGGGCTGCTGTAAGTAAGTGGGCTTGGGTTCACATTTTTGGGGTTTTACAAGGGGAGCCGGTGGACGCGCTGCCGTGCAGGAGAGGAGCAAAGATGAACCATCGTGGGGAATCGAGAGAGAGCGATGTGCAGGCGTCTTCATACAGGAGAGGGAGCCGTCATACAGGAGAGGGGATTTACTAGTCCCGTTCTGCTTATCACATCTGAACCGACAATAAAATGATAAAAACCTAGTTCAACAATAAGTGAATTGTGCTTTCATCTGAGCTACACATTTTCGATCGGACGACGCTCCATATATATAGAGCAAAACTTGTTCTGCACGTCTCTTAACCTCTAAATTTAATGCTTTTGAAACACTCTAATGAGCAATTAAGAGACTTTAAAGGGTAAAAGACGACAACTAAATTACTAAAGCTGATCAAGAACATGTTTTACTTCGTAACCACATCTTTGTACGAAAAGCCACAATTTCCCACCTTTTTCCAGCACAAGACACAGAAATATCAAAATTAGAAGCATCTCCTCAATTTGGCTAAAAAGTTAGCTGCCATGTTTCCTTCTGGACAGATATAGTCTCGTGAGTCTAATACATACAAAATTAAATAAAAATAAAATATGACAAAAAGTTGTACACTAAACTCTAAACTACAAATCTCTTTTTCAGGGCACCACAACCGTGTTTTATTTATAATTGTGTTTGATCAATGTATTATATGTAATTACGTTTAACTTATCCCAAACAAGTCAACCAATTGTCTAAAAGAACACTTTTGATTGGCCATGGGCTATTGGATTCTCTTTATAAGCACATTTGTGAGACCAACCCTCAACAACATTTATGTTCAGATGTCATAACCCTGCGTCATCATCAATCATGTGGGCCATCCAGATTTTCCACACCTCCGAAAATGTGAGTGCATTAAGATTAGTTGATAAACTCTGCATAATTGATAACATCGCATTAATTAAAAAATCAACATCGCTTCTCGAATAGTAAAATAATAATTAAAAAAAATGTGAGTGCATTAAATTGACATCTCTTAAGTTTCAAAAATTTGAACTCTAATTTATATTCATTATTTTTCAGTTTATCTTTTATTATGGTCTTTTTTAATTTATCTTTTTCTACTACTTTTTACTATAGAAAAGGTTAACACTATATTAAGAGATCTGAATGGCAAGCAAGTCAAACGTCGCTATAACAGTCCAACTTTATCTACCTGTGTTTTTGGTGTATCGTCCACTCCAAGCGACATTATATATATGCTTTTGGACCACATTGTATAGACTATTTTTTGAACTAAACTTTATCGATGACTCTTAATCAAATATTTCGGATAATATGATAATTATTTTATCAAACTCTATCATTTACTTCCGGTCTCCCATCTTTGAACTTTATATATGCCTTAAGGAGAGAGAGGCCTGAACTTTTCTTTCCATGATCAAGCACCATGGAGACTGAAGGCTTCACTGATTGGAGAGGCCGACCAATTGACAAGAAGAAGAATGGTGGTGTCAAAGCTGCCTTCTTCATCCACTGTAAGTAACCATGCTCTCCTTGCAATATGTTGTGTATAAAATGGAACTTGGAAGAATTATGTACACTGATCTCGTTTGGGTACAGTCATGGTTGTGATGACCAACATCGCAAACGTACCCATGGTGATGAACTTGGTGAGCTACGTGCACGGCACGATGCACGCCGGCGTCGCGAAGTCGTCGACCATCGTCACCAACTTCATCGGAGCGACGTGCGCCTTCTCGCTGCTCGGAGCCTTTCTCTCCGACTCCTACATCAAACGGATCATGATCATTCTCATGTTCGCACCGCTGGAGTTCCTGGTGCGTAGGTATGCACAAGTCATAACATTTTTTTGTATTGTCACATTGAATAAGAACTGAATTGTCATGACATCCCGTATCCTATTTGGAACTCGAATCTTTAAACTCAATAGAATCAATATCTCCAGAAGATTGTTATTGAATCTTAATTTATAGTTCTCTTATTATAACACTATATTTTTTCAGTGTCATAGTCTTTTAACTTTGTGTCTTTTGCTTATTTAATTCTTTTATATGTTAAATTATGTCCATCCATATAAATATTCTACATTATCATTATTATAAAATATGTGATGTTGGGCTAATGACACGTCGTATGAGATTAACAATTGTAGACAATCACAGATAAAAAATAATAATTTCATATGACGTGAAATCGATATGACATTTTATTCTAATATTATATGAAATAGTTATTGGACATATTTAATGTGAACAAAAAATTAATTTACCTGGTAAAATAACGAATCAACTAATTAAAGCACGTTTAATTAATTCTCCTGTACTCTTTCATAGACCATTGGTCTCTATAACCACGAAAAAAAAACTAATTAAAGCACATTAAATTGGAGGATCCCAAGTAAAAAAAATGTTAGATAATAGAAGAGATATTATGATAAAAGTTGGAAAGGCAGAGTCGGTGCTGCTAGAAGTTTATTAGTGGATAAAAGAATATTCTACTATCGTTATCACCAATTATTAGGGTTAGGTAGAATGTGGTTGGAGAAACTTAAAGGTGTCAAATATGGGAGTGCAGTAGTCAAATTTCCTAAAAATTAAAATGAGTCGCTTGATTGAATTTTCGATGTCCTAAAAATGAAAGTTATACATTTTCGGTATTATTATCTTATTCTTAAGTCTATTAAATCATGACTAATTTATGTTGAAACAAAAACATTAATAAAAAAAATTATATGCCCTCTCAAATTGGATTCATAATAAGATGCTAAAGTACATCACTGCCTGTACATCATTGCCTGCTGTCTGCCACAAGTCATATTGCATGTGGTTCGCAACATTATTGTCCCCCACATATTATATGAAAAGTGAGCAAAAATAAAAATATTTTAAGTAGTTGATTATAAAGCTGAAATAAAATGGGAAGAGCTTGACGACATGGTACTAAATAATAATTAAATAAAATACTTCATTTTTAAATTATTTTTATAACTATGAAGCCATATTTTAAAAAAAAATCTTTTTTTAATAATATTAAATATTGGAACTCGGAATTATTAATTCTATGAACTATATTTGTTTTCCAGGTTAATTAGTTTCTATCTCTGCTACTGATAAATGGTAATAAAGCTGAAACAAAAATGGTGGAAAAACTTGATGATATGGCTCTCATCTTGATCCATGGCAGGGTTACGGATTCCTAGCACTGCAAGCGCACCTTCCGTCACTCCGACCTCCACTGTGCGACGTAAACGTGCAGGCCAACGGCTGCAAGGTAGTCAGCGGCTGGAACGCAGGCCTTCTTTACGTAGCCCTGGGCACTGCTGCCCTGGGCGAGGGCTGCATCAGGGCCTGCTTGCCGTCGCTGGGCGGCGACCAGTTCGACGACGGCGATCCGGCGGAGCTGCGCCAGAAGTCGAGCTTCTTCAACTGGTTTACATTCGACATCTCCGTAGGATCCTTGGTAGGTCTAATCCTCATCGTGTGGGTTGAAAACAACAAGGGCTGGGATCTCGGTTTCGGCCTGTGTGCTCTCTCATTTCTGCTGGGACTGTTAGTGTTAACTGCAGGCTTCCCTCGTTACCGCAATCAGGTGCCCAAGGGGAGTCCTCTCACTAGGATTTTACAGGTAATTAAACAAGCATTACATCCAGGACATCACTGTTTCATGATCTATATAAAATTCTTTTGATCTTTGTATAAAAGGTTCTTGTGGCTGCGTTCAGAAAGAGAAAGTTGAAACTTCCTGAAAATGCAGAAGATTTGTATCAGATTGAGAAGAAAGATACAGTGGACGTGGAAGTACTTTCCCATACAAAAGGTCTCAGGTAAGGCGATCTGCCTGTGTAGATATCAGAGAGATCGGAGGAGGAGAAGAGACAGTAAACAGTGTACTTGTATGTTGTCAGATTCTTAGATCGAGCTTCCATTTTAGTTGGAGACAGCGGACCTTGGTCACTGTGCCCTGTCACCCATGTGGAGGAGACAAAGATCGTCCTCAGGATGCTTCCACTCTTGATAAGCTCCATCGTCGGGTGCACGCCCAACACGCTCCTGCTAACGTTCACGGTGCAGCAAGGGAGCACCATGAACACGCGGCTGGGGAAGATCCACATGTCCCCGGCGTCCCTCTTCGTGATCCCGGTCATCTTTCAGATGGTGATACTGGTGATCTACGACCGATGGGTGGTGCCGCTCCTGCGAAGGCTCACGGGCTACGTGGGCGGCATCACTCACCTGCAGCGCATCGGCATCGGCTTCGCGTCCACGGCGCTCGCGACGTGCGCGGCCGCTGAGGGTCGCGCGGGAGGTCGGGGCGCAGGACGTCGGCGCCGTGCCCATGTCCATGTTTTGGCTGGTGGCGCAGTTCTTCTTCCTGGGCATCTTCGACGTGACGGCGTTCGTCGGGCTGCTGGAGTTCTTCAACGGCGAGGCGTCGAGAGGGATGAAGTCCATAGGGACGTCGCTGTTCTGGTGCATACTCGGGTTGGCCGCGTTTCTGGCGACGTTTGTGGTGGATGCTGCGAACAAGGTCACCAGGCACGGCAATGGAGCAGACGAAGGATGGCTGGAGGGAAGCAACTTGAACAGGAGCCGCCTTGATTTGTTTTATTGGTTCCTTTGTGTTCTTCAGCTGGTCGCATTCTTCAACTTTGTGTTCTGGGCTAAAGGATACATCTACAGGCACAACCCCAGGATCCAAGTTTAACGGCTGTGATATGATCACTCCAACATATTTGTGTGTGTTGTGCAAGATTTTTTTTAAAGTAACTTAATATAAGTTTAGCGTGCTCTTGTGTAATTACTTTGGAATGAAAGATTCATTAAAAACTCTTTTGTTGGCTATTTGTAATATTTTTTTGGGTATTCATTATGAGGCTTCAATATCCAGGATTATTAATATTTGGCTAATTCAAAATCGAGACAAAAAATAGGATAATATTCCTCTCTTAATGACTTCGGAACTCGAGTTACTATCTACATCATTCCTCGATTCGGAACATACTCTTAATAATCATATGATCAATTTAATTTGAACCAAAACTCGTTACACTTGCATTTTACTAATTATACCTGTGCATGCATGAAATATTATGAATAAATTGCTGAAAATTCTCTCTTTGATAATGTAGTGCATTCAATTTCATTCACGAGATTTTAATTTTTATAGGTCATTTTATGTTATATCCTAGTTGGAATTTTCATTCTCTAATTTGTTTTTAGAATTTTTTTCATTTACCTTCCTCAAAACCTTTTTTCTTTCAAGATAACCCTTAAACTTTAATATTAGCTACTCTCTATTTTTCAAATATTTCCATTTTATCCCAAACCACTAATAATATTAACTTTTCTGTTATATTTTATCTTCTAGATCTATTAAATTACCTTAATAAATGAACCACGGAAGAAATAAGAAAATTTTGGAAAAGAAAATAGGGGCAGTTTCGAGCGCCCATGTTCAATACAGAGGAAGGGCTTTCATTAGAACTCGACTTTATTTTATTATCTTTTATTTTTTATATTTTTATTTAATGGTGAAAAGCTAATTTAATAAATATTGCAAATATAAAATAATGGAAAATTAATACTATTAAGTGAGAATATTTAAAAACTTTAAGAGAGCTATAAGTGGCTAATATTTTAAAAGTTTAGGGGTTGGTTTCGAAAAAAATAATTTTTTTTTAAAAAAATGGAGGTGCTCCCTACTTAAGTAGGGAGCATCATGCTGCCTACATCATCAATAGTAGGATCTTTAATCTATAGTAGTTTAATTTAGGAGAGAGAACAAATAGGAGAGAGAAAATCTAATATTCATCATAGATTTAACATCTTACGGTTGATGATGTTGGTAATCCCTACTTAAATAAGGAGCACCTACATTGAACTCTAATTTTAACAGAGGTAAGTGAAAAAAATCCTATTTTTATTCATATTTTTTTCCTTTAGGTAAGAATTCTTTCTAACTGAATAGAATTATTTGGTAAGTCATTTAACTCGTCTTTTTTTTTCCTTGTCTTCCCTTTCTCGGTTGCATCCAATAATTCATTTCTTGACGCCCTAAATATTGTAAAATAAAATACTCCAAAATTAGGAAACTTGAAGAAAAAAGACAATGACCAAGGTACAAAATTAAGAAACAATGTATATATCATAACGATACTATTCAATTGTTGTGTCACTTCTCGCCCTGAAGAAATCACTTTCCAAAACTCCAATCATGAACAGTTAATAAACAAGAGAGTTCAAAATAAGAAAAGAAAGCTTAAGCAAGTGAGCCAAATCTTTATGCCGTTGGTGCACATGCTTGGTTTACTAAAATAATGTTACATCTCTATCAACATTACATAACATAAAGATACGGCATATATATATATATATATATATATATATATTTTGTATGTTATACTCTGTTAAATTTGATGCGCTACCAATAATTCTAAAAGCTTAAGCCGATAAAAAGAGTAACATCTTTATATTTATATTCTTAATACTTCCTTTCACGTGTGGGCCGTTGACAACTTGTTCTAGCCCAAAGTCCAACACGTGACAACTGAAGGAGTAAATTAATTTTTAATACGAACAACAATGAGGTTTGAACTCAGGACCTCTGTCTCTGATACCATGTTGAATTTGATGTGCTACCAACAATCCTAAAAGCTTAAGCCGATAGAAAGAATAACATCTTTATATTTATATTCTTAACGTACTCTTTTTTTTCATGAAAAGCATGAAACATTGCTCTTGTAATTTTCAATGATAAATTTTTGAATGCAAATTACGTGGTTGGCACTACATCCAATCAACAGCAAGTTTATTCGATGAATCTAAGGGACAAATAACTTGCCCAAAATTACTTCATCTTCCCAAATCATCTGCTGCAGCAAAGTTCATCAATACAATGGATGGGACCCAACATTTATCTTACTTTTTGACATGGACATATTACAACCTTGTAGGCTTAATTACAAGGAATAAGCCCTCACATTCAATTATGAGATCCAAGCTAGGACTCAATTTTGTCATGTAATAATTGCTTGATAGTAAATGACATCTTTTTATTTTGGTTATAAATTATATTCTGAAATTTTTGCTATTCAGTAACTTACAAAGCATCTCATAGTACAATATATGATTGAGGAACTCACATCCATATACAGATTCATTTCCAACCTATCAGAACAATCAGAATCAGATACATGCATAGAAGGTCAGAACTGATGTAAGGCCATAACTTATATAGCATGAACAATATAATAGACCCTTCAATCAATAACAATATAAACTTTACTAGAATGTAAAAGTCCTAGATTTCAATGTGACATAGCAATAATTCTTGGAGCAATTAGCTTGACATGTAATTCATGTACTTAAGCAAAGTCTCAAGAACATAGTATTAGAGTATCATATGAACCTCATACCATTTGCATAATTGCTGTCCATTTCAGATATTAACAATAATGATATTAATTTTCGATCATTTGAGCAATGTCATATAACAATTATCAATTATGTCATCAAATTCACCATTTGACACTTTATCAAGTCAACATTTATAACTTCACTTATACCAATCCAAATCATATGAAACTATCTCCCTTTGGGGCCATATTAAAGCACATATCTATAGCCTAAAGATCAATTCATAATCATGCATTATCAATTTATCACATAATTTACAAAACAATCATGATATAGTTCGAAATAGCTTGACAGTGTCTCAGTGTTTTGATCATAACTCTCAAACTACTACTCAGAATGAGGTAAAATCAATTGTTGTGCAAACTAGACTTCAATATCTACGTTTTGATATATATTCATGATTTTTTGACAACTCTAACCCCTCCAAAACTTAGTCGAAGTAGAGGGTACCAATTCTAGACATAATCACATATGTTGTTACATTTCAATGGCTACAATAATCCACATGAATCCATAACCTTCTATACTTAACAATAACAGTTATCATAATCCATTCATATCATAAATAAGAAGGATTAAGTTATCCCCTTACATACCTTAATGTAGCTTTCCATTTCTTCCATTTTCTTCCCTATCTACACCAACTTGATGATCTTGTTCATTCCCCAAAATTTCAGCAGCAACACTTTGATCCCCTTCCTCTTCCTTTGCTGTACAATGGAGAAGAAGCTCTTCGTTGCTGATTATCCAACTTCTTGGGCGGATTCTACAAGGGAGGCAACAAATGGTGAAGAGAGAAAAATGGCTGGTATTACACTTATACACTCAACATTTGGGTGGATAAATCAATGGGTTATTGGTCATGGCTGATTAGTGGGTTTAGAGGTCCAATGAAACCTCATTTTAGTGTGGTGTGAGATCCACTTGAGGTGGGAGATATTACAATTTAAGATAGCTATAAGTGGCTAATATTTTAAAAGTTTAGGGGTTGGTTTCGAAAAAAAAAATATAATTTTAAAGGAGGTAAGAGAAAAAAATCCAATTTTTTATTCATCTTTTCTCCTTTATGTAAGAATTCTTTCTAACTGAATAGAATTATTTGGTAAGTCATTTAACTCGTTTTTTTTCCTTGTCTTCCCTTTCTCGGTTGCATCCAATAATTCATTTCTTCACACCCCAAATATTGTAAAATAAAATACTCCAAAATTAGGGAACTTGATGAAAAAAGACAATGACCAAGGTACAAAATTAAGAAACAATGTATATCATAATGATACTGTTCAATTGTTGTGTCACTTCTCGCCCTGAAGAAATCATTTTTCAAAACTCCAATCATGAACAGTTAATAAACAAGGGAGTTCAAAATAAAAAAAGAAAGCTTAAGCAAGTGAGCCAAATCTCTGCCTTTGGTACACATGCTTGGTTTACTAAACTAATGTTACATCTCTATCAACATTACATAACATAAAGATACGGCATAGTCTTAGTCTTTGGAATTGACATATATAATATATTATTATGTCATGTTATCATTATTGTATGTTCTACTTTTTTTTTCATGAAAAGCATGAAACATTGCTCTTGTAATTTCCAATGATAAAATTTTGAATGCAGATTACGTGGTTGGCACTACATCCAATCAACAACAAGTTTATTCGATGAATCTAAGGGACAAATAACTTGCCCAAAATTATTTCATCTTCCCAAATCATCTGCTGCAGCAAAGTTCATCAATACAATGAATGGGATCCAACATTTTTATTTTCTGTATCATACTTTTTGACATGGACATATTACAACCTTGTAGGCTTAATTACAAGGAATAAGCCCTCACATTCAATTCTGAGATACAAGCTCGGTCTCAATTTTGTCATGTAATAATTGCTTGATAGTAAATGACATTTTTTTATTTTGGTTATAAATTATATTCTGAAATTTTTGCCATTCAGCAACTTACAAAGAATCTCATAGTACAACATATGATTGAGGAACTCACATCCATATACAGATACATTTCCAACCTATCTGTAACAATCAGAATCAGATACATGCATGGAAGGCCAGAACTGATGGAAGCCTCGGACCAAGTTGTCCTGCATGTGATTGGTCTGCAGCAGCAGCAGGCAAAAGCAAACAAAAACTTGATACTAGAAACAAGAAGTAGATTACACAGATCAATCAGTGTGGCCGGCCTAATTGTGATCTGACAAAATTAGACAGCTGATCTTCTCATTCTTTTGTTAGAAAGAATCACACTGGAAGTTTCCTTGTCACTGGGACTAGTTCCACCACAAGGAAATAATACCAGACGGGTAGGGGTCAGAAGACTCAGAACAGCCAAATCCACAGTGTCTGGATTTGTGGTTTGGCACCAAAAGATTTCTTTGTCATCAAGATAATCTCAGTTGCTTCCATTAGCATTGCATCACTTTCAGTTCTGAACTTCCATAACATTATAGGAGGCCAAATGATGGAACCCGGGAACCATCTTTGAAATGATAATTATGGACACTTTGGGAGCAACAAACAAAAGTTTGGAGAGAAAAAAGAAAACCAACAGAAGAAATCAGATTAAGAGATATGAAATAAGATTGTAAAACTTTAAGTTGCTGGTCCAATATCTCGCAATAGATTCCAGTTTTATTGCTAAATTTGGCATTACAGAACCATAAGCTTCTTCAGTGTGCCAAAATTCAGAGTTCGCATCGAAATTGCTCCGGGCCATGTCAAACCGGAGCTGCGGAGAATCAGGAATGGCATAGAGCAAGG
This sequence comes from Pontederia paniculata, assembly GCA_001647135.1. NCBI lineage: Eukaryota > Viridiplantae > Streptophyta > Magnoliopsida > Commelinales > Pontederiaceae > Pontederia > Pontederia paniculata. The sequence goes on along the minus strand of LTAE01004038.1, from coordinate 27,121 downwards.
AACAAGACACCCGCAGAGAGCTTCCTCTGCAGAGAGAACAGCACCATTGGCTCATTCTCATTGAGAAGGATAGCAGCATCAATTGGCAAAACAGACCCCATCAGCTGCATAATCTAACAGTGGCAGCAACTACTTGGGCCCAATATTTCAGTCTGGCTTTAACTTCTTCAGGACTGTCACCTGGAAGCAAGAAAGATGGAAATCTTGTGAAAATGGAACATATTGAGTCATTTTGTTAAGTTTTTGGCTGACAACACAAACTATTGAATCAATAGAAGAAATGCTCGAACACTGAAACAAGTATATCATGAACTAGACATGAGCAAATAGACCATGTGCATCACAAAATGGCGAAAAGAATTAAACTTTAAAAGTTGGAAATATGATCAACTGCGACGAGATATCCCTACATAGATTAATTCACTATTTCTTCTAGATCTATCAGCAGATAAATGCACATAGTGTTCAATATTAAAGCATGAAAAATCCAATGATCAATAGTCCAATCCAACTTTGTACTACATTCAATCCTCAATGAACTCTAATCTTCACAAAATTTTCTTCTGTAAATTTGCACTAAATCTTCGTTTAGTGAACAACGAGAAATCAGAAGATCAAAACTTGAAGCTGTAATTATCAACACAAATGCAACAGGATAAAAAATCGAAGCTAAAACTAACAACACAGTAATCAAAGGCACGACGAAAAAGATGGAACTTTTGACACCAAAACATTGACAAAGAAGGAAACAACAGGATAAAAACCAGACTTCGAGATCCGCTCTTACCAGGACTTGAGATCTTCCAATTAGCAACGGGAGAAGAAGTACCCGCCGCCTCCGGCATCACGAGCGGTTGCTCCGACGGAGCTCCAGCGTGAACGGCCGGGGGCGCAGACTCCAGCGACCGGCTCATGGAGTAGCAGAGTTCGAGCGCCGGCAGCGTGCCGCAGAGCGCGGGGATGTCTTTGTAGCTGAAGCCGAACCCGAGGTCGAGGCAACCCTTTAGCTCGTCAAGGTCGTCGTCCGTCAGGCTCTTGGTCCTGGAGACGACGCTCCCGGCGTCGGACCCCTGATCCAGCGCCCCCTCCCCGGGCACCTCGACGTAGCCTTCCAAGGCCGGCCGGCCGGTCCTGCGCGGCCACGATGCCTCAAAAGCCCGTCCGCCCCATCCTCTGTCCGCAGAATATTCTTCCTCCTCTGTCTCTGCTTCGGAGGACGACGGAGACGGCGGTGGCGATCGCCGCTGGTCGTTGGAGGTGGTTGACGCCATCGCCTTCTTCTTCTTCTTGTTGTCGCCGCTCTTCTTCTTGTTCTGCTTCTTCTTCCTGTTAGGTTGCGTCGCTCCTGGAAATGGGATGGGAACAGGGGACTCTGTCTCGGTAGCAGAGGACTCTGTTTCGTAGTACCTCGCCATCGTCGTTGCCCTCCTCCTCCTCTTCGAGTTTTAAGGCTTTCGTTTTAACAGGGAGATACGGGAGATGTTATGGTAGTTATAAAAGATATTGATATTTTTAAATTATTATTTTTATTTTATGAAAAGAGTTCTCGGTTTGTTTTGATGTAGTCATTTTTTTTTGAAAAATAATTTTGTTGTTTCCTAATATTTGTTACTTTCAAAAAAAATAATTGATAATCTAAAAGTGGTTCGTCAATAAGAAAAATGATTTTCATGTTGAACATAAAAAAAATATTTTGAATTGAAATTCAATTTTCGTTTTAGTTTTATAGTTTTAAAATAATTTTATCTTAATTTCAAGTTCATATATTAAACATATAAAATAAATCACTTTTGTTGAATTAATCTCTTTAAAAATTTATTTTAATCGAATAAATGAGAGTCTAAAATGGTAAAATAATTTAACAAACTATTTGAGATAAAAAAAAATTGAAGATAACTTTAAAGATATAGTGCTATATAATTAAATAATTTGTACACTATGATTAACAAAATTTCCGTGATTAATGTTTAAGCATAACTATCAAAAATGTTCTACTTAAAATAATCAAATGACATAATTAAGTTGTTATGGTTGTTACTCAAAATGATTCTATTTTATGAAAGGGTCCAAAAAATATTAGAAAAACTTTTGAAAATAAAGTGCATTTTCTAATTTCCGTAAAAGATTATAGGAATTTATTCTCTAATTAGCTAATAATAATAATAATAATAATAATAATAATAATAATAATAATAATAATAATAATAATAATAATAATTTTTTATATCATCTCTCACATTAACTTGATTTAGTTTAAACAAGCACACCTCCTTAAAGTTATTAGCTTCTCAGTAATCGAGTTCAATAATTTTCGGGATTTAATCCTATGACTTCCTTTTATCGGGACTTCAATCGTTATCAATGGAATCAACTTTTTTTTTACCTTTTCTCTATTTTTTATTAGAAATTATAGATTTTGCCTTTTTTTTCTTTTAATCTTGGTTTCAGAAATGAATTCTCACTCAGTTATGCAAGAAAAGTTTTGTCTTCTTCTCCAACTTGACTTTGTTCATAAGACTTTGTCCTTCTTGTCTTCTAATTCCTTAACACCAAGAGCTATTTTCCCATATATTGATAATTGACCGTCTAGAGCTAAAGATCTTCTTCATTGTCATGGTTTGTATATTTTGAAGAGAATGGACACTGCATTGCATGATTGCATCAAAAGGGTGCCTACAAGCACAGCAAGAAGCATCAAAACTCAAATCTCACTTTTTTTTTCTTTTTCTCTATCATCATTTAACATTCATCACCTCATAAGGAAGAAATAAATCAATATGAAAATGATTTTTTTTTGAGAAATGAGGTTCACAGGAATTTATATCAACAAAATTATGACACTCCAAGATGCTTTTTTTTTTTTTCAAAAATCAAATCTTTATAGCTGTTTCTTGAAGATAGAAAAGAGTGAAGAAAGCAATCCACTCCAAGAGCAAGGACTGGGAATGCAAGTTGGAAAGCTGCCCTGCCTTGTTGGGTGCACATCTCTGAGCAGAGCAGAAGCCTAAATAAGACTGTACCTTTTTTAAGTTTTAAAAGATCAATCAGAGGATTACAGATTTACAGCTGATATATCATATGTGCTGAACACAAAAAGCTACTTGAGCCAGTTGTTTTCTCTAGCACTTGAGAATGTCCAGTTTTTGAACTCTCTTACTTTATATATGTTGGCTGTCTACCTAATCTTTCCACAGGCTTGTCCACCTTACTTTTGTGGCATTACATGGTTACAATTTCCAACTCATTAAACATCAGTTTGATCTTGCAAGTGCCAACAAGCTTAACAAAAAATAGTCTTATGTGGTATAGGTAGATTTAGTCACCTAAACAATTCTTCTCTCTCTTTTTCCTTTTTATGTTTGAGAAGGTTACCAAATTGATCTCCTGACAGGGCCATATTTGATACAAATCTTGATATGCTGTGTGACTGATTAGAATATCAGAATTCTATTCTATAAGATAATGAAGAATTCTTGTGTGTAATTTTTATTACAGTTTCTGATATACATGCTTTTATGAAAATATTAATGAAGAATTTTGTTGTGTGTGTTCTATTTTATTTTTTGTTGTAGATTCTAATTCTTTTATCAAAAGACTAATGAAGAATTCTATTGCAGAAATCCTGTAGGAGACTTCCCTACACAGAACCTCTAGTTTTCTTTACTCAGCACACAAAATAATTTGCTGCTCATGTACATAGGACAAGATTTGGGTATCACTAGAACTCCAGCAGAAGATACATGCATCAAGTCACTTCATGACTAGGACTTTGAACATAACATGTGAGAGGGCACATGTTGGTATATGATTTAATATTTTGAGCTTTGCAGAGGGGGAAATCAACAAAAGGTAACATCAAAGTGAAATAATTTGCAGTGGCCTTCTTTGAGTTATTATGCCATGTGATTCATGGAAAAAATGCACACAGAGGTTATGTTCTCTCACACTTGCACTCTTGAGAAGGACCAGAAGGTTAAAATATAAATTGGAGAACATTCAAAGATGCAAAAAAGCTAAAAGAACACTTCAAAGGAGAATTTTGATTTAGTAAACAGAAGAGAATAATAGAAAAAAGAATGACCAACTTGCTACATGCCACTCCATGTCATTATATTATTTGTGTCAACAGCTTGAGGCTTAAGTAAATGGAATCAGATATGCTTGCGCATATGTGTTATTCTATGTTTTTTTCAGGAAAGAGGTGGCGTTGTATATTGCTACGAATAGTGTACTGGATTTTGTTGTATTTTAATACAGATTGAGAAATAAAACATCAAATATTTGATTCCTAACCATCACTTCTTTTAATAATTTAACAAGTCAAGGGTCCTAATAAAAAATATATGTGCTTCATTTTTCTATCTAATCATACACTTTTCTAATAATGTTTGTCCAACCAAGCAACCTCAAGAATAATCCACCAGCTCATCCCTCCTGTTGTATTATACTTTATTTCCATTTTTTTTATCTTACATTACCTGTTCCAGTATGGATCGTGATCTTTTTCCTTTTTGCTATACAAAGACTATTGATATAAATATTTTAGTCCCAAAATTAACTTATAATCTTATGAGGTTGATGTTTGATAAAGAGTTCATTATTTGACATCACTTTGATTGTCCAACAAGTAATTTAATCCATAATGAGATCTGTAGAGGCCTTGCATTACAAACTCTATCAATTTGGAGCATCGTTAGCTAATAGATATGCATTGTAATAAATTACATAAATTTCTTTATGTTGCAACACACTGTGTTCTTGTAATATGGATTGATCATTGATATTTATTAATATTTTTCGATAAGAACACTCGTTTTCCTTTAGTTTGTTTCGCATTCGAGGTAGGATGCTTAACTTAAGTTGCATTGTTTTTTAAGTGCTTATTTGTCACATGTATCATATGATAGGACGTGTCATATGATTCAATAATTTTAGAGGCTTCATATGTATTGTTAAATATTATTATATGAGGTTGATAATTATGTAGCAAAGTTGTTAAATATTATTATATAAGGTTAATTAGTTCAATTAGTTAGCGGATGGAGCGCTCATATATTGAAAATGTCACTAATGCAAAAAAAAAATGATTTACTTTTAACAGTTTCAACTCAAACTTAATTAGTAATAATTTGATAGACTATATAAAAAATAGATGCGGCAAACATGTAGAAAATGATCCTTAGACGTGATTCGGATCTAAATAGGGATGAAATTTAATTTGCACTTTATAACTTTGCTTCATATTATTACATATAAATTATTTTTTTATCATCGTATATAAGAGGTAGTTCTTTTAATGTTATGAAGTAGCGAATTGATGGCAGGCCGTTACTTGATTTCAAATAAATTATTAATCATTTAATTTAAAATGATTAAGTTTCATCAAATTATTACGTTTGCCTACAACACAGTAATTTTTATATCAAAATTACTACATCACTAATAATAAATAGCATCACGAGAGGTGTCGTATTTTAAGTTTTTAACAAGATTATTCATCCAATCATTCGAACTTTTAAAATATTATATTCTATTAATAAATAATATGATTCAATATCATCTTATTATTTTTTAAGATTATTTATAAACTAATATATTTTCTTCAAAGTTCAATATTTTTAAAATATCTTAAATTTTCTTATTTAAATTATAATTTATGCTATTAATATTTATCATATCTAATTTATAAAATGATAATTTAAATTATCGATTAGTTAAAATAGAAATGCGACCGTACTTAAATTTCTAATCCGACTATTAGAGAAACAGTATTAACAAGAAATGAGAATATTTTCTTTGAAAAAGTAACTTCGCTTATTGCTCGCATACACCTATTTATTTTTTTCCCATACTTATCAATAACTATATATATATATATATATATATATATNATGAGAATATTTTCTTTGAAAAAGTAACTTCGCTTATTGCTCGCATACACCTATTTATTTTTTTCCCATACTTATCAATAACTATATATATATATATATATATATATATATTTTATTTCACCATAACGTCACTTCTTATAACATTATTTACTCATATATTATATACTATTTTGTAGATCGTAAAAACTCACTCATATAGTCAAAAGAGTAAAATTATTTTGATAAGAAACTAAAACTACCTTAAAACGAATACTATTAATAATTTAGTAACGACAATAAATACATTCGAATAAAAGATTAAGCACTTATATATACCCTCAAATTTCAACGAACAATTTTACATCCATGAGGAAAAAGTTGTGTAAGATTTCGACGTAGATACACGACCAATAACATTGGATTTAGTGGATCTCACGGCTGCGTCAAAAGTTCTGGCTACTGGTTGACGTCGATTTCAAAATGCTCGATCTCCTATTGGGGCATCCAATTGATGTATGGATCAATTGATGTGAAACGACATGCCATCATAGATTCATAGGGAATCCACGGTGCACAGAACAAGACAACGCGCTCTTTTTGTTGCAAATTTTTTTTTGAAAAGGAAAGATACTAGATTATGTAATATCGGCTAAGTCGTAAACGTCTTGATACAAAAATATGTGAGAGACCTGGAGGTGGGTCATCTTCCCAAAAACTATTAGCAGTTGTCATTCTCCCCATGTTAGCTAAGTAATCTGTTGTCTTATTTGCTCCTTTAAAGCAATGCATACAAGCAAAACTATCAAAAGATTTGATAAGGTAAAAAACATCAGCAATGACATTCCATAGCCTCCAGGGGACCTGATCTTTGCGATTTAATATCTTCACCAGATTCATACAATATGGCTCCAGCACAATATTACGATATCCCTTCTTTAATGTCATTTTCACACCTTCTAAAGCACCATAGGCCTCTGCCTCCACTACTGACTTCGCATCGTACTTTAGGGCACCTGCAGCAAGAAAAAGACCAGCATTAGAACGTAAAATGAATCATGCTCCCCTCTTTTCCCCTTCCTTCACAAAAGATCCATCAGAGTTGATCTTCACTACAGAAGAGGGAGGGGGCTCCCACCGGACCAGAGTCTGGTCTTGGGGGTGTGTTGCCTCAGGCAAGTGGTGTGTTGCATACTCTTGGAAACCTGCCAAAGCTTTACACCAAATTACAGAGCCGACCTGAATTGAAACAGTGCATCATTCCTTAATCCCCATAAACCCCACAATGAGAAAGCAAGGAGAGATTGCAGTTTACATAAACAGATATTCAGCAAAGATACATTCCATTTGTTCTCAGATATGAAATCACTAACATGCATATGACAATCAACCATATCAGTGTTTATGAATGTAGGTTTGAATTGCAGAGGAACACAGAAAAGCCAGGGATCCCTTAGCACATTAGTAGTTAATCCATTACCAATATGCCTTTTGAAACCATGTCTGGTGTCTTTCACAGTATTTAAAATCATTCTCCATGACCAAGTAGGTTGTATATTTAAGCCATTAGTTTCTGGACTCCAAGGATGTAGTCTACCATACTTATTGAGGATTAAATTAACCCATGGTGAATTTTCCTCCCTTAATATTCTGAGAACCAATTTACCTTGAAGAGCACTTCTAATGATCTTAGTACTCCTAATCCCTAATCCTTTCGTTACGATCTTTCTCGTGCATAGGTGAAGGTGAACGTAGGGGTGTTCACCGATCAGTTCAATTTCATATCCGATTCAATTCAATTAATATTTTTCAAATTGAATTAAATCAAATTGATAAAAAGTAATCATCGATTTTGATCCAATATGATTTTAATTAAATTGAACTGAATCGTATTAGATCATCGATTTATTTGATTAAATTTTTTATATATTTTTAATTATTTATTTATAATATTTAATACTTATATTTTTTTAAAAAAAATATACTTTTTCAAAGGTTTGTAATAATTTTAAAGAATATAAAGTATAATTTCTTAATATATTTTGATTTTAAAATAATTTCATTTTTTATCAAAAATAAATTAATTTAAATTTAATAAAAATATATAAAAGTTTGGATCCTCGGATTGAGTTGGATTGATCGAGTTCGAAAAATTAAAACTCGTACTCGACTCATTGATGATCAAGTTATGATTGAGTCGATTCAGGTCCGATCCGATCAACGATTCGATCCGATCCATTTGAGATTGAATCGGTTCGGATCGTCAGATTTATCAGGCCGGTCCGATCCGATAAACACTGTTAGGTAATCGCGTAGCGTAGAAATTTTTTTTCTGAGTTGTAGTATTTGCTTAATGATAAATAAAAAAATATGTTGAATTTGATAAATTAAAGTCTTTATTTATATTTATGTTTTTAATATTATGCTGCTAATAATTTTTTTGTCTATCTCAATTCAACTTCAGTGTCATTCGAAGATAATATAATATTATGTTCGAAGGATGACGAGAGTTAATATCTTTGGATCAATTTTTAAAGTCGCTAATTTAATTGAAGAAATATTTATTATCTTGACTTCGTAGTAATAAGATGCTGGTAGTTTCGAAACTTGGATAAAAAAACAAAAATAAATAAAATCCAACGGTGTAAACTGCCAACTGCTTGCAACTCTGTACATTCTTCTTCAGAAAAAAAAAATTCTGCCCAGTTATTTTCAGCACACTTGTTGAGGCCCAATTAGTTTTCCGGCCCAATCCAATGATGACGATTCCGGATCCCTCGTCCCTTGCAGGTTCCCCAAAATAAATTTCTACGATTCAAGGTCCGAAGAAGTGCATCGACAATTTGAGACCGTCCAGCTGACGAATCGATCGAACGTCAAGGGTAAGCATCAGTAATCTCTTTGAGAATTATCCTTCATTTGTTGTGGAGTTCAATTTGATGCATTCTTCAGTTCTCTCCAAGTTTGATGTGTGTGTGCAAGTGTTTGGCATGGATATAATGCTATTCCAAGTTGCTTAGATGTGTTCTTATCACAATTTAGCAACAGGGCATCCCTATTTTTGCGTTCATCTACTTCAAGGTAGTATACGGACTTGACCGTTACTGCACTCTATAATTTGTTTCGCTGTTACAAGTGTTAAATTCGGGAATTTTCCTCTTGTACATCGTTAAAGATATGTTTTTTTTTTATGGAATCCAACGAGAGAAAAAAAACTTTTCTTTTCCACTTCTCCTTGTTATATAACGTGTTGTGTTATATGTTCTTGAATCTGTGCGTTTGTTGTGTTTTTTTTAATCTTTCTTCTTCCCATTTGACCTGCTATGTAGTTTTTTCCTTGTTTGATGTGTCTTAAATTTTTTAAGTCAAGCATGTATTAATTATTTGCTTATAATTTATTCTTTTATTCCAATTCGGCAAGAAGAATCCCATTTTTGTTTCATCTACTATGTTGACATTATATTTTCTTTTTGACAGGATTTGTAGTTGATACTCCTGAAATTTGGTATTCCAATGTTTATATGATTAAATGCATGGTATGACTTATGAGTAATTCAGTTACATTATCTGGTGGTTCAGAGAATTGCATGTGGGGGTCATCAGCTGTATTGAGGAGGCAGTTATTCTTGATAAGGACTTTGGGTGGGTATTGTTACCAGACAAATCTGCCAAGAATGCAAAGAGTGCAGTGTGTCAGTGTTTCTTCTTTTGAGGCTGATGCTGAGAATGTTATTAAGACAATAACACCTGTGCTGGATCCTATTCGTTACAAAGGCCAAGCAGGTTAAATTTGAATATAAAATGACTGCTATTGCAAATCCTGTCATTTACTTTTCATTAGTTTGTTTGCTCTTGTTTTTTAAAATGCATTGCTGATAGAAATCGTGTAAGAAGGCTTGAAGTATAATTCAAAAAGGAAGGCTGAGTCATTAAATCAGTTTTGCTTATTGCAAGTACTTTATGTCTATATCTTATGACATGGGTACATCTATAGCAAAATGGACTGGCAAAAAACTGAAATTAACATAATAGTTAAAATGCTAAAGTGAAGTGTCAGAATAGTCATCAAGATAGCGAAGTTTCTACTAACAAATATGTTATGAACTTGAATGCTAAGTTCATCAGATATTCATCACAAAAGAAAGAAATATCAGCAATGAAAGAACTTTTTGACATAGAAGACAAGTGTATAACATGAATGTTAATTGCATCCTAATGACTTTTTGAGGGAAGAAAGAAGCTTGTACAAAAATATCAACATAATATGAACTAATGATAATAACTTGAAGTTAGTGCCATTTAGCAGAGTTAAACAACTTTGAAGGTTTAGGTTTCAGATAGGAACTTTGCTTTTGAGGACAATCCAGTCCCAAGGAATCTTAGCAAGATTTCTCTTTTATCTACTTATTATTTCCTTTCCCCTGTAAAAAAAGGTTCTATTGCTCGGTGCCTATTATTTTTCCATAAACCTCCAATAAAGTAAATAATTCATCTGAATCATGCGGATTAAATCAGAGATATCAACATCCAAATGAATTCTTGAAAATTGTCTGATAGCTCATGATGATTGTCGAATCAATATCTTGGATTTTTTTTCTGATGAAGTCTTCTATATGACTTACGTGTTTAGCAAATTCTAGTTGACTTCTGAATGTTGGCCAAGTAGCTATGATATCTTTCACTTCTCTTTTGATTATTCACCATGTCCATTCATTCACCTTTTTCAATGAAACCATTGACAAAAGTCAGCTTACAGCTCAGTCCTTGTCCTTTTTAGGAAAGATTGCAGTAATCGGTGGATGTCGTGAGTACACTGGTGCTCCATACTTTGCTGCCATATCCGCCCTAAAAATTGTGAGTATTAATTTCTACAATAACCATATTTCTTGCATGTCCAAGTGACTTTTTATGACACAACTCTTCTATCATGCCTATAATTGCCTATTGAAAATCTTGTCTGAAAATAAACTTACATCTTATATAGGGTGCAGATTTGTCACATGTTTTCTGCACGAAAGATGCTGCAACTGTAATAAAAAGTTACAGCCCCGAGTTAATTGTTCACCCTGTATTAGAAGAATCATACAGTGTAAGGTAAAGATATGAAGAAGCTACTTTGATGGCTCTTGAACTAATAGATCTTTCTTGATTGAGGTTCTTGATTGTATAGGGATGATGAGAGAGATTTTGTCTCTGCTAAGGTCCTTTCTGAGGTTTCTAAATGGATGGAAAGGTTTGACTGCATCGTTATTGGTCCAGGTCTTGGAAGAGACCCATTTCTTATGGTATTAATAACTATTCTCACATTTCCAGTGCGTGCATAGTTAATATTCAATCAAGTTTTCTTATCGTTTTTGCTCGTTTATTCATCATGTCTCCATTCCTGCTCTGAAAGCTGAGCCCTTGTAATTCACTTGATTGCTTGCTGTTGCATTTGTTCTATTTGTATCTTTCTTGGTTATTTATCATTTTTTTCTTAAATTTAAGGCTGTTAGTTTCCCTCAATTGTTTTAGATGTGCTTCCTCTTAGTGTGCAACTTTACTAATCATCTTGTAATCTAAATGTTCTTGATAACTTCTCTCCAAATATATCCTACAAGGATTATGCGATGTGATTTATGAGTCAATGATTTTTTTGGGGTCAATGATTAAATGGAAAAAAATTAGAGCTATATAATGGACATCCTCTCTCATTTCAAAAGAAAAAAAAATAGAGCACACATTTGTTGACAAGAACTTGATAATCAAACCGAATCCCTGGTCAGGCGATTTCATCAGACCTGTGACCAACATATGTTGTTCAAGGCCTAATATTGGCCACAGATCAGTTAGTATAAGTACAGTTCATGGAGTTGTATATTTGTCCTTTGGCATTGTATAGCTACGACGGAAAATAAAAGAATCGAGTTTGTGGTTGTACCTTATCGTACTTATAACCTAGTGTACTTAAGACAATAATATTCTTTACTGCAAAGAGCTACTTTTTGTTGAGGAATCTGGTCAATCTCATATGTATTCAGGATTGCAATCCCAGTTTCTTGTTTAGCATGTCATAGAAGTTTGATTTGGCTTAATATAGGGCTTGTTCAACATGATCAGGATTGTGTGAGTAACATTATGAGGCATGCAAGGGAAGCAAATATCCCGATGGTCATCGATGGGGTATGTGATGTCTATGAGTCATTGTGCCACATGTTCCAATAATTATTTCATATATCAAAGTGATAGAGTAGTTCATAATGGACAAAATTAATTATGTTTTGTAGGATGGTTTATTTCTAGTCACTGACAACCTTGACCTAATCAGCGGAAATCCCTTAGCTGTCCTAACGCCAAACATAAATGAGTACAAGCGGCTTGTTGAGAAGGCTTTGGGATGTGAAGTGGATGATGAAGATGCAAACGGGCAATTAGTATCACTTGCAAGGCGGTAACTATTTCTTATATTGAACTTTTCATTTCTCTTCCGACATGCCTCAAATTGACCTGAAGAATTATTTCTGTATTATTAGGATAGGTGGGGTGACTATTCTTCGTAAAGGGAAAGCAGATCTTGTTAGTGATGGTGAAACAGGTTTGAGCTGAAATTTTCAATGTCCAAATGGCAGTAATGAACATTATTTCTTTTTCTCTAGTTATCTAGTTATAAAATTGCCTCTGATTGGTTTACTAATCTTGTAGTCAAAAGTGTGAGCATATTTGGTTCACCCAGACGCTGTGGTGGCCAAGGTGATATCCTTTCTGGCAGGTTTGTTTCAACCAAATAATGTTTTCATTCGCTCATCTTATACCACTTAAATGCACCAAGACCGAAAGTATTTTTTCACTTCTCATGCCTTAATTAACAGTAAGATATTTCATGTGAAGTTTTTTTCTTCTCGTGCTTCTTTGACTAGGTAGAATACAATGGCTAGAAAAATGGATCCTAGAATTCTTACCTCAAGAAAATCGTGCATATTAAATATTTCTTTATTTCATTTTTCAGAATTGAAGAGTTCGTGGGGAGTGGATTGAGATTATCAGTATTTAGAATGTCATTCATTTTCTTCACTAGAATTCTGTGTAATTTGCTATGTATGGTGCTTGATTTTCTTGAAAGATCTTTCAAATCTTTATTGAAGGCGGTGCTTGATATTTTGGCTTCTCTTTTTCTTTTCTTTCTTGTCTAAATATACACTCAATTTATCCCGATGTTGAATTTGGCATGCACTCAAGTTTCTAGAAATTGCTCGATGGTTCCAATTTGATATGTGTCCTAAGTAACATAGGACCTTGAGGAACTCACTTAAGTCCTACACATTTTCTACATAAGCTTGTGAGGATCAAAATATATGGCATCAGGTGCCAATTTTTTAAATTCTATCAAATTTCTTTTTTTTTTTCTGAAAGAGGATTCTACTATATATTTGGGTGAATTTCACATATACCCTCGTCCACTTAAATAACTTAGATATCTTTCCAAGTTGATGATTTTTGGTTATGGCTCAATCTAGAGCAGTTCATTTCAAAGGTGCCTGTGTAAAGTTCATTGCTAACTCTAGTTAAAACATAGTTGAACATTTTATTCTCGAGTTACTCTTTGGTCTTAACTATAATTTTGTATTCTATGTCTTGAACTAAGTTTCTTTCAAGGGAGTCATCAACTAAATTAAAAAAGTTTCCATTCAAAAACTAAAGAGTACATGAATTGAAACATTAGTAAATTGTATTATAAGAATTTTTCTTCCGTTTATATAACTTCCAAAAAATATTTAGCACAGGCAAAAGATGCTGGATCATAATTTGAAATGGGTATTCCTCAGTGTGGTGGCTAAGGTATTGTGATGGGGTTATACAACATATTAGCAAATACAAGTTATTTAGGATGCAGACATGGGTATAAGCATATATAATTTCATGGTACATTCTCATGAACTTGTTGGGGCAAGGATCGTGCTACTCCAAGCCAGCTTTCTGTCTTTCATCTAATCTTTTTTCCCTATTTCATGTGGTGCCAGTGTTGCAGTGTTCTCCTCCTGGGCACGCATGAATCTGCTGAGCACAAAAGGAGCTGAAGAGAGGTTTGTCATTCTAACTCATTACAATTTTAAATAAATGACTACTGTTTCAGCTATTCATTCTTTCAAATGGTCTTGTATCTAATAATTTCTAGCTCTGGTTTTGAAATCTTGTAAGAGTTCCAAACCCAATGGTTCTTGGTTGCATAGCGGGTTCTGCACTGCTCAGGAAGTCTGCAGCATTTGCCTTCCAACACAAGAGAAGGGCGATGCTCACGACTGATATTATAGCATACCTTGGACAAAGGTCTATTTTTTTGTGTGATATAACAATTTTCCGATAAAAGTCTTTGCATTCAGATTCTGATATTTTCTTGCAGTTTGGAAGAAATATGTCCGGCTAAGTGAAGCTCAATGTTGTTGATGGCAGCGGTGAACATGTTCTTAACGGATTTTCTACAGCTACCCCGGTGATTAGGATAGAAAATAATCTTTGCTGAGACCATGTAGATCTTCAGTTTATTGTGTATAAAACAAAGTTTCTTGGATGGGAAAATAGAAAAACTGCAAAGGATGAAAACCAATTAACTCTGATGTTACTTCCTGACTTTTTCAAATATACAGCTCTGCTCGCTGGTGCTTCAGCACATAACTCATTCATTAACAGAATTAACATTTCTAAGAGCCTTTGAGCTCATGACAAGTAAAGAACAAGTGCCAAAATTCAGAAAAGTTAGCAGAATGCAGATTTGGACAACTTTGATTCACTTCAGATAGAAACAACATATATGCAGTTTAACATATCGTTCTCATACTGTTGTTGGCAGCTTATACATTTGACATATGAAATGTGAAAATTACCCCCACTTAATTACATAATTGTACGACAAAGATTTGCAAAAGCCATACATATAAAGGCCTAATCCCAAGCTCAAATGACAAGTTCAGAGTAAATGGTCACCTTTCCTACATGAGAGCACTGTATTGCTATAATATCATGTTGCACACCTACTCATTTAAGATCCAGATTGAGCGATGTTGCACTATGCCACTATGCATCCACCATGCTGTGAACATTGTGTACAGCATAAGACCCAATAAAAGAAGTATTGATACACTACAGATACATCTCCGACTGCACACTCTACAAATACAGCGCTGTATAGAGATGTCAGCTTAGTAGTCTTTGTTGGGAATCTTCATTCCCTCGTGCCCTCTCTTTCCACAACTTCTCCACCTGCTCAAAGCTGAGACCTTTAGTCTCTGGCACAAAAAAGAGGACGAAGGCGAATGCAAATACAGCTATAAGAGCAATGAACAAAAATGTTCCAGCTGTCCCAATAAGCGACACAAGCGAGAGGAATGTCTGTGCCACTATCAAGTTTGAGATCCAGTTAACAGTGGCAGACATCCCTCCACAAAGACCACGGTAAGCCTCTGGGTAGATCTCAGAGTTAACTGCCCAAGGAACTGGCCCCATCCCGGGCGAGAAGGAGGTAATGTACAAGGCCAGACCAAGAACGGCCAACCATCCCAAGTTGCTATTACAGCTGATGTTAGATGTTTCCATCTCGCATAAGCCACTAGATGACTGCAAAGAAAATGCAAGAGAGAGCATGACAAGAGAAGCCATGACACCTGCCAAACTGGTGAGTGCCAACCGACGCCTACCAAAACGATCTATGAGGAAAATTCCCACTACAGTACCAGCAGCATTCAGGGATGCAACAATGAGAGACAAGAGAAGAGCAAGCTGGTTTGATCTAAAACCTGCCATCTGGACAATTGTTGGACTGTAATACATGACTGTATTAATTCCGGTAAATTGCTGGAAAGCCTGCAAAGATCCAATGTCTTGTTATTCTCTGCTTGTTGTGTACCAATTTGCATCACAAGTGTACAAAATAGTGTTTAACTGTAACTGAGATAGGGTGCTAAGATTTTGTTACATTCTCGAAGTGAAAATGTCCAATTCAAGAAGAGCATATGTAAAGATAAAATTCTATTCTTACAGATTTCGTTGTTTCAAAACTTGAACCAATACATGTCAAATTCTCTATACTATATATTATATATATATATATATATATATATATATATAGAGAGAGAGAGAGAGAGAGAGAGAGATATTAACGTGCATACACCATTAGGTGCATTCGGTGCAATCACATGAAGACATGTGGGACCCACATTTTGATTTTTGGATAAAAAAGATTTTGTGGATCCCACATGCCTTTTTGTGAGTGTGATTGCACTGAATGCACCTAATTGTATATATATATTATATATATAGATGTACTCAAGGCTACAAAAGTGAATGGCTTACAAAGCATGTCAATGTGCTTCCCTTCAGATTTTTTTAAAGGGTACAATCATCAAGTTTTATTTACTGAACTGCTATGTTACATTTGAGATTGCATAGAGTATATCATATTATAGACCCGCCCAATCTCTCATCAAATTATTTGCCATGCCCATGATAATTGTTAAAAATATTTGTTAAAATGCAACATAACTGTTAACGTGTCCTTCAGTTGTAAATAAACTATTGACGGAGCTCCTACCTTGAAAATCTCAATATCTTGCTATATGATAATGGATTGAAAGCTTGATTGAATCTTGCTACCTCTAGTAGTACATAAAATGTGGTAAAAGAAAAATACGCATGGAAAAAGAATATTTATCATGATGAATCGGTGATTAACAAAAGGAGCTCATGCATTTAATATATGTTTCTTACCTGAAGGCCAGCGCCTGCAAGAAAAGCAAGTCTCATTTCCTTGGATTTAAGAACATCCAAGAATCTTACAGAACTCTTTGAGCAAAAATCATCCTCAGAAGCAAGATTCAGGAGATCTATTTCCTCCTCCAACCGGACAGATTCATAGATCTTAGACAACACCTCGATAGCTTTAGCTTTCTCATTCTATCGACGTAAAAAAGGGTTACTAAAATTCTGATTGCAAATTATTAGAAATAGAAGGCTTTCTGGTACAAATAGACTACCTTCAGATAAAGCCAGCGAGGTGATTCAGGCAGATAAAGCATTAGAAAAAATTGTAAGATAGCTGGCAATGCTGCAACTCCAAGCATCCAACGCCATGTTCCAGAAACCTGACCTCTTAAAAATAAGAATCTGACATATACTGAACATTTCACTAAAGAAATCATCATCAGCTATTTTTACAGAAAGATCAATATTTTTATTTAGGTCATCCATGGAGCGCAATCTTCCTGATATACTGTAAAAAATACTTTGAGATACTTGTAGGATGCATCTTAAAATACTAGTGAAATCAATATCGGACCACCATCAACGAGTCTAAACAGGAAGATGCAAGGAAGAAAGAATCAATGAGAGAGAGAGTTTGAAGATTTAGATCACCGCAAGAAGGTGAAAATTTTCATGTTTACTTGCATAACTAATCCATTCTCATAACTTCCAAGTTATTATTAGTCAATGGCATGGAACTTCTTCTTTATGCATAAAATGAACACTAAAAAGACATTCCGTAACTGAATACTTGATCTGAAAGCGAAAAAAAAAATACTGAATTCTTGATCAAAAAATCAAATATACAATTCATACATTATCGACTCTTATTCATTAGAACTCAATGATCCGATGCCTGGTATAGTTTACAAACATTTTGGCTCACACCCCTAAGTAGATGATAATAAATTAGATCTGCGAATTCGAAGCACAACTCAGGACAAAGTTTTAATATCGATGAAACAGGAAACTGGGTTTACCTCCGTAAAGGCCAGATTGACAAGGTACGAAAGGAACTGCCCGCCAGTTATCATAAGCACATTCATGGCCACTAGACCACCCCTAATTTCTGATGGTGATGCTTCCGCAATATAAACAGGAGCAGTGACTGATGCCACGCCAACACCCAAACCAACTAGAAGCCTCCCATATATGAGGACATATGGGTTTGGAGCAGCACACATTACCAAGGCTCCAAGTGCAAAAACGACATCAGCAAGAAGAGTACTTTTCTTCCGTCCATATGTGTCATTCATCCATCCACCAGCAGCAGCCCCAATAATAGCTCCTACTACCGCCATGCTAACAATAGTTTCCTAGCAGGAATACCAACTCAGCATTTCTATGGAAAAACATGTCCAAGGGGATGCCACTCCTACCTGACAACTTAGGACACAAAAAGTTCAAATTTACCTGTAAAAGATTGTTCTGAGCCACCTCTGCAAAATCATCACGGATGTATAGTAGTGCCCCTGATATGACACCTGAAAGTTTAATATACATTTAGGATCAAAGTTCAAGCTTGGCATTTGAAACCCAAAATTTGCCACCTTCTGCAGCAACAGACACTGTAGCCCCCAAATGAAATCAAACAATACAATTTCAACAGTCAAAATAGATACAGGATGATAAACTCCACAGTCAAGACATGGATTATTTTATCATGCACAGCAAATTTCTCCAAGACAAATTCGGAAGCTTCAGAATAAGATTTTCACAGCAGAATAAGTACTTCATAATTAAGACTTATCGTTTTAACCAGCATCACAAACAACCACCAGATGCCCCTAATTAATACTTATCGTTGTAACCGAATCTGTATTGTCAAAATGAGCTCTACACTAATCACTTCATCTCAAATTTAAAATTCAAAATTTGTAAACCCGCAAGATCCGGCAACATCTTGGAAACCTAAGAAGAATTCAGAAGTTCTAAAAATCATAATTTTGGAGCAGAATAAACAATTCCTAACTAAGTCAGTGCTAAAAGCATCACAGGACAACTGCAAAAAGACCTGAGTACGGATCTAAGTCATGTTGCTGTCAATATGAGCTCACAAAATTCGACAGCAAATTAATTAGCGAGAGACGCTTGCAAATGCATAGGCAGAAAAAAAACTTCTTACCTGTATCGTATCCGAACAACAATCCCCCGATGCCGGCGGTGAGGGTGAGACCGAGCACGTAGGGCTTGGCGAAGTAGGAGACGTCCCTGTTTCCAAAGGGATCCAACAGCCGCGAACTCCCCGGCAACGAGTCGACCGTCATCGTCAAGAAGAAAAAAGACCCTCCAAGATCCCAACTTTTTATCCCCAACTGTTTGCCGGCACAAGAAAGAACCACATAAAAGTACCTGGGAAAAGAACCCAACTTCCGGCGACGCAAGAATCAAACGGAGAACAAGGCCGGGATTCGGGAACGAGAAAAGGAGGGAACTTTCTTCTCTCTGGATCGATTCCGATCCATCGCGGCCTTCTTAAATGGCGATTTCGCCTCCACTCCACGATGAACGGGAGACCACGACGACGACGACGGAGGCCGCGGAACAAAAAAAAACGAGCGAATTGCTTCCAACGTTTGCCTTCTTCTAAACTTTTCGCTGTTCGACACCAGAATACGGAACATTGAAAATGATGACGTGGCATTATATGAGTGGAAGGAGACCTACGTGGCGACATGGCGTCTCGTCGTTTAACCACAATTATTGCTGTTTGGTGTTGGGACATGGGCAGGTGAGCCAATTCGCCTTATGAAGTGTGGGGATCCGATGTCTCCTTCCAAACAACAGACGTTGTTCGATAGGATCAGATTGTTCTCTGTTCGGGTCTTCGGATGACGTGGGAAGGAAAGAGTGGTTGAAATGAGTGTACTGTGCGAATGGGAGAGGATTTGCAGATGGTAAGGTGGTGTTCTTATCGACATTAATACGCTTGTGCTTTAAATTTTATGAGTATGGAAACAATATGGGGCCGATTTTTTCTTTTTTTGGATAATCATGAAAAACGTATGGGTCAAAGTTGTTTAATGTTTTTTATTAGTCAATATGGGTCAATTTCCATTTTTTTTCTTTTGAAATTAATGACACCCGATATGATGCACGATTTAAATCATTGATTTAAAAATTAATGATTTAGATTTTATTTAATTAAAATTTTGAGTCATTAATTGGATAGGATTTGGAACGTTAATTTTTAAATCAATAACCTAGATCGTGCACCACTCATTGTTATGCACCTCCATTTTTTTTTCTTTTTATTATTATTTTTCTGTGGTAGTTAGTTCTACAAATTTAAAAAAGTAAAAGAGAAGTATTGTATAGAAGTTTCATAGGATATTTTTCATTTTTCCTAAAGAATATTTTACTGTCTCAAAATATTTCTGTGACATAATTTTATTTTAAATATTTCTAATTAACATTAATTTTTCACATGAAAATAGTTTTTAATAAATGATTTTTTTAGAATTTGTTTTTAGAGAAAATTTAATTTTCTAAACAAGGTCATAGCACATGTTACAATATACTTAAACAAAGAAAATAAAGGTAGAGCTAGAATTATCCTTCTCACTCATCTTTTAAAGTTCCAATGAGCAAAGTACTAGTCTTGTTAGTCCATTTGAAAACTATAACATGCTTTTTGTGAGCCAATGAGCACAATCATTATTCGATTACGAACTTTATAGTCTCATTGCATAGACCTCTTTGTCAATCATCATGTGGTTCTTTTCCATTGTTGTATTTGCAAACAATTGATAACTTCTAAAAAATCCAACTCTAATATTATTTTCGTGGTTCCTTGATGTATGTTAGTTATAGGCTCTTCCTATTTACTAATAGTTCAGCTAATAGAGGGGAGGTAATATCAATGTTTTATACAAATCCTATTAGTTATTTTTCACTTGAGTCTCAAAGGAGGCCACTTGCACCCGATAGACCTAGATTACCTCTTGGAGATCCATCAGTGTTTAGTTTTAGCCATCGTTCTTGCAATGGTCTCCAATGTGAGGTGCGGTTACAGGTTGCTTCCCATGCACTTATATTATTGATCTTTTGTCATGCTTTTATAAACCGAAATGCTTATCACTTTATATGACGGTTAGGGTCGATTGCGTAAGGAAGCTAGTGCCAAATACTGGTGCACGTCGCTATTTCCATAATAACCAACTACTTGTGACACACGTCATTTTCCATTCTTGGGTGTGGGAACTCCATTGCACTCGAGAAGATTTAGCCTAAGCCATCATTGTAGGTTGCACAAGTAGAATGACTTCGTGAGTGAACCAGGGATTTACTTGTTCTATATCTCTCTCGAAGAAGGCAATCTCTTAGAGCATAAAGGGTTTCTATTGACACTTTACATATGGGACAAGTTGACTCGCTTGACAAGACTTTGTGCATGCACAACCTTTGTGTCATTGAGGAGTTATGAGCACATTGACAAAGGAAGGTTCTTACTCTATGAGGTCCTTTAAATTTCCATATTGCTTTAAGTAAAGATTGTATAGTCTCTATAATCAGAGGGACTAGTAGCATGTATGTTGGTTTTATATTGAATTTGCCATATGGTGATGCTCTCCTATTATGTGGTCTTCTTAGCACGAGGGTTTGGTGGGCATAGTGTCGCTAACCGAAGTAACACTCCAATGGAAGCAAATTTTGCAGTAAGGCCAGTTCCATGACCCATATACGACAATGAAGTATGTCAGTAGCGTTCTAGGAAAGTGATTAAGGTTGAGTGCTAGCTCTTTCAAGGGGACAAGATCCATGAGCCATTGATCATTCCAGAAATTCACCCTCCGACCTAAGCCAATGCTCCATCAAATTGCTCTACTAGCTTAAGTTCATACGTTGCACATCTTGTTCCACAAACCATGAGGCTCCTGATTTTCTATTAAATGCCAATTTCACAATTCATCTCCATATTTATGCAAGATTGTTTGTGTCCAAAGTTGATTCTTTCTTTCAATAAGTCCCCGACACAATTTAGCAATGTATGGGTCATTCTTTTTATTAAGAATTTTTACTCCTAGCCCTCCATACTTGATAGGTTTTGTTAGGGTGTTCCATGCAAATGTGTGCGTTTTTCTCTATTCCTCGATGTCTACCTATATAACATTCTGACATACACATTCCACCTCCTCTTGTTGCAGACATTGGTAGCTTTGTGGCTTGCATAGTGTACATCGGTATGATAATGCTACTGATTTGATTAAAGTTGTTCTACTTGCCATCGTAAGGGTTGCAGCCCGACTAGAGAGTTTGCTCCTTACTTGCTCAACAATCTTAAAGTGTATGTGCCTTGTTGTGCGCCTATGTACCAAGGAGGCCCCTAGATAGCTTTTTGTGTCACTAGTGATTGAGTAATTTCCTATTCTCTTAATGGCCTCCTTTGTTGCATTGTTGATTTGCTTGGAGAAGTACATTATTGTTTTATCTTTATTTACCCATTCACCTTATGCTCGATATAATGTATGTAGAGCTTCTTGCACTATCTTCAGTTGTTTAACTATAGCATTAACGAAAAGTAATAAATTGCTAGGAAAGAGGAGATGTGATACCTTGAGTGCATTTCTTCCTAGCTTGGTTGGCTTCTGTTGTCCTATTTGCATCTTAGCTTGGATTATATGGCTTAGACTCACAATCATAACATGAAAAGGTATGGTGAGACAGAGCATCCCTAATGAATGCCCCTCTCTATCATGAATGCTTTAGCTGGTTGTTCGTTCCATAGAACTAGGAGCGAGGCTAGCTTGATATAGTTCATGATGGCCATCCGGGAGCTCAAGATCTTAGAGTGCAGTTGCATTGAGTGACCATGATAATGAGTCAAAAGCTTTATGGAGGTCAATTTTAATTGTAACATAGTCACTTTCGGGTTGTGATCACTTCATGGTATGTAGTAGCTCTTGTGCCACAATTATATTGTCTTGGAACCTTCTTTCGTGGATAAAACTTGCCTGGTTTAATAAGATCCGCGATGGAATTATAGTTTTCAACATGTTTGATGTGGTCTTCGTAATAAGCTTGTATATAGTGAAGCAAAGACTAACGGGACGAAATTGTGTGATGATATCTACATTTGCCACCTTTGGTATTAAGACTAGTAATGCTTAGTCGTGATCGTCAGGGAAGCTCTACCGGTCAGATGTGTGACTTGTCTTAAGGATATATCATTGCTTTTAAAAAATATAGACGAGTAGTCATCAAGCCCTGGTGCCTTGAAGGGGCTCATGGCCTTAAGTGCATACCAAATCTCCACCTTTGTGATTTCATTACCAAGTTGAGCTAGCACATCCTTTCTATTGCTGGAAAAGCAATCTCTAGGAAGCAAGTCAACTTCATTAGTTTTTTGGGCTTTGTAAAATGCACATAAGTGTTATAGTACATGTCACGACCCCGATTCAAATCTTGGTTAGATCTGTAAGCCGCGACTTATTATGGTCGATCAAATATAATATAGCGAAAGTGTATCATAATTCACTTGATATATCACATGATATTATCACAATGTATCTATAACACATGCAATATATATATATTGATCTCAGAGCAAATTCACACTATTTCATATTTGTACATTATACAATATTTTCTTTTTACATATAACATTCTTATACAAAAAAACTATACATCATGAGGAGACATACATCCTCAAAAAATGACCAAAATATAGACCTATGTCTCGTCTATACCTCGTACAAAAGTGCTTCAATCCCTACAGAGGATCTCCAACCACGTCCACAACACTGGTCTACTTATCTGAAAAATAATGAAAATCACATTATGAGCAAACCACAGCTCAGTAAGTAGAAAATTCATAGTCTATGTATTATCATCTAGTCATTTCGAACAACCCATATAAATATATATCATATCAAATATCATATATATCATTTCATAGGATAAACTGAAACACGTATCAACACGAACGTATCACATCTCCTTAGCATATCATATCATATATTCATATCATATCAAGTAGCAT
>LTAE01004037.1:24285-34339 GCA_001647135.1 Pontederia paniculata | reverse complement strand
ATATATATATATATCATCTCAAGCGAAAAGAGACATAAGGTCTTCAAGAAAAAAGAAATTTTGCTAATCACACAAAATTTCTTTTGAACCTGACACGGAGGTTGGAAAGTAATAAAATGTAATACCCCAAATTTACATCCCGCCACATAACAGAATACAAATTTAAAAATACTACGACATTAGTTTTTTTTTACTTAATTTTGATTAAAAGACTGATCAATAATATGCGAAAGTAATAATTTTAAAAATAAAATAGTCTAGTAAAATAAATCTCCCTTTTATATATGTTCAAAATAAAGAAAAATTATAATTAGTAAAACTTAGTAAAAACTAATTTGACTCAAACTAAATTTTTATGATGTGCAATCCTTCACATCATGAACATTTGTATTATCAGTGTCATCACCTATCATTGTTATGATAATCATCTGCAATATCAAAAGAAAGAGAGATACTTCTTCCATGAGCGATGAAGGTCAATATGTAAAAAAAATAATAAGAAAATCATATGTAATGACATGTAAAATAATTAACATCAATATAATAATTTTATCATACAATAATTGTTCCACTTTTACTTTTTTATCCTTTTCATTACCTCATTTTTATTATAAGAATATCGGTAATCAATTCAATTGCAAGAATCTCAATTGCACTACTATTACACAATGGTCAATATTCTTTGTTCAGTTGGTTCAAGTGCAATTCAATATTTTACTTAAGACCCATTGTCTTTTCTCATTTTACTAATATCTCAAGTTATTCAATTATAACAATCAAATGAATGAATTTTTAATCATGAAGGTCATTGTTTTATCCTTGGTGTCTATGAAGACTAGCTAGGCTTGAAATTCAATACTTAGTATCAATTGTTAACTCATGAAGGAGTCCTATCATCCCGAAAGAAGTCCAATGTTAACCCCTGGAGGAATCCTATCATCTTGAAGGAGTCCAATGTTAATCTCCGAAGGAGTCTTATCACCCCCAAAGGAGTCCAATGTTAACCCCCGAAGGAGTCCTATTCATCGGGAACTAATTTATCCTCTTCATGTCCAATGCAATCACATACAACAATAATTTGTAATTTTTATTCTTTTGCAAATCTAGGTTTCATACTTCATGCAATAATTAACAATAACAATTCAATACATCACATATAACAATACTTGATTAATCAATCTTTCTAGAGACGGGAACACGACCCGGGTCCTAACGGGCACGGTCCATTTCTAATCCCGATGCAGCCTATGTCAAGTGCGAACACAATCCATGTCATTCATTCAATCTGGGTTCCATGCAATTTTCCCCGTGTCAATTAGGGCACAACCGCGTCGGGGTAACACGATCGGTGTTTAGGGAAAAATGGCTCGAGTTTCGGTTTGATTCTGAATCAGTCGATGACATGGTCCACGTTAGGTGACATGATTCGTCCAATACGATGCATGTTGTCCGAGGTAGACGATCCCTGTCCTAGAAGCACATGGACCATTTCTTGGAAGTTGACAACTAGTAGCAGTGTGCCTGGTGAACATGGGCCACGTCAAGGTGTGACGTGGTCTGCGTCCTAACTCCAATGTGGTGGCAGAGCGGTAGTGTCATCTTAGCACGATCAACATCAAGGGGCGACGTGCCCCGTGTCTAGTCTATCGTGATCCTGGGACATGACCGTGTCTCGCAGACATGATGATACCTACGAGAAGCGTGATCCGTGTCCATCGCGACCATCATGTATCATGCATATTATAAATCTATTATTTGATCCTCCTTAATTACATACCTTGATTGTTGTCAATTAGTCCATCTTGATCCTCATGCATTAGTCTTCTCCTCAAGTATGCCTTCCTCTTCTAATGCTCCACATGAGAGAGAGAGAGAGAGATGGTGGTTTGGGCTTGAGAGAGAGAATAATAAAATCCTTTCACCTCTACCCCTCTTTTTATAGGGGTTTTGTAGGATAATCCTAATTCAATGCAACTTAATCCCTCCTATTTCACTTGTGATTAGGAATGCTTTAAAACTAATTTGGGTAGAACTAGGAATATCAAAAGATTAGGATAATAATTTGACTTTGACTCCTATTTATTCTTTTCATAATCCTAATCATATCACATCTTATCTTATCATATCTTTCCTTTTATTCTTTTATTCTTTTATTATTTATTTATATTTCATGAAATTTGTGGGTGTTACATATATAATGTCCTTACTGAAATAAAGATAGATATAAGTTATGAAGTAAAAAAACAGATATTGGGTTGGCGAAAGTTGGATAGTGTTGCTATTTGAATATATATGTCAAATGACTAATGCAATGGTATTTTGGTCATGATCAAGTATTGATCAAGATCCGTTATGTATAAAAAAATTATGCCAAATAAAACATAAGTCCAATTGTACTTTATAAATGTATTAGAATTCGGATCATGGTCCTTTTCCCAATTATATTATGTTAAGATTTAACATGATCTAAAGTTCCATTGAATGATAATTAAAAAATAATAAAAAAATCATGAGAACTGGAACTTCAAACATCTTGATCCATAGATAAGGTTATATACTACACTACAACAACGTTCTCACATTTCAAAAATGTTGATAAAATATTGGATAAAAATCTAATGAGTTACCTCCTTTAAAATATCAAAATTTTCCAAATAGTCCACCATCAAATTTTCTATTATCATATTTCTTTGTTTTTCATTTACCCAATTAGAACTTTAGCATGAACTATCATTTTAAAAAATAAAATCAACTTTAAAATGGAGTAGGCCATTTTAAAAGTAAAAGAAAATTAGAATACACATCAGTTTATTTTAAATATTTTTTTCAAATGATAATGGGAGTTAAAAGTTGATAGAATTGGATGGAAAATTTAATTAGTTCACGTGAGATAAATGATTAGTTCTTCATTTTTTGAGTTGAAAAAAACAATATATTCATTTTCTTGCATTTCACATCATATGAGCTAAATAAATATTAATAGTATAAAGTAACACCCCAAATAGTGCACCCCAAATATCTTTGACTTAAAATTTGAATTGACAAGTCAAGAATACATATATGTAGACAAAAGATTGGAAAACATAAATCTTTAAATAGTTATTATGAAAGGCTTTAATACATAACTGGTGTTTGGTCTCAATAGAACTAAATAATATCTTATAAAATTCATAATATTTTAAAATACTTTATAAGACATGTAGTAAATCATGTGCACATCATGAGCATCTATCACTATTCATGTCATCATGATCGATGCAGATCAATTACCTATAGGAAAGGTTGTAAAACTCGGCCCGGATAGCTCATCATGTCAGGTCGGACCGATCGGACCATTTGAATCGGATGGTCGAACCGATTGACAATAAATATATTTAAAATAATTAATGTGTTAAAATCAAAATATAAGATATCATATAATTTACAGCACATACATTTTTTTATCTCACAGTTCATAATATATTAATTACTAGAATTTATGTTACGTGTTAAGAAAAAATTAAAAATTATATATATATATATATATATATATATATATATGATACATAACAATATATTTAATGACTAAAATTTGATCAATTTTATAAAGTAACATAAATTAAACTAAATACATAATGAAACCTAAGAAAGTAGCATATGATCCATAATAGTATAATTAATTACTCTAACATTTAATCAATTACACAAACTTAATGAATGAATAATATGCACCCAGTTTAGAGTATCAAATTTATTTAGGTTTTTTGGAAAAAAAAATTTTCTTTTATGCACCCGGTTCAACCAAAATTGCCGGTTTGGCCAGTCGAACCCGGGTTTCAACGGGTTTGACCAGTCCAAATCGGTTCAAAAGCCTTTCCGATTCAATAGTGACCCATGACCCAATTTTGAGGCTAGATAGTGGTCCGACCGGTCCGATCAGCCGGTCCGGTCCGAGTTTTACAACACTGCCTATAAGATGCAATAGATATGAGACAATTCTTCAATGAGCTATGACAGAATAATGTCACATAAATATGATAATTCTCAATATAATGAATCATAGTATATACAAGTATGAACAAATTTGTCAATTATGAACATCATCTTTATATGATACGAAAAAACATAAAGAAATAATATTTTTTAGATCCATCATAAACATTACTTATATATACAATGAGGCCAAACAATAAAGAATAATCCAACA
Organism: Pontederia paniculata; assembly: GCA_001647135.1. Lineage (NCBI taxonomy): Eukaryota > Viridiplantae > Streptophyta > Magnoliopsida > Commelinales > Pontederiaceae > Pontederia > Pontederia paniculata. The sequence goes on along the minus strand of LTAE01004037.1, from coordinate 30,153 downwards.
CCAACAATAATCATAATTACTTTATATAAAGGAAATATGATAAAGGATTAAACTCGATGTCAAGATGAATGACAATCACACCTTTTCAATATACAATTCGTCTATTCTATCTTATTTTTCAATATTGTATATTCAATGCCTTACCTTTGGTTTACAAGGTTTTGTCTTTATTTTGATACAATGCTCTATTTTCAACGTACAGTGCTTTACTTTCATTGTTATGCATTATTTCAATATACTATTGTGTCTCACTTATCTCATTAGTGACTTTACGGAGAGAGGTCGCTCAGAGTTTTCAAGAGGTTTACCAGTACAATTGGTTAATGGGGGCGCACAAACCACGATGGTGCCCACAAAGGGGAGAATGCTAAAAAATCCTCTTTATTGCACGGAGGAAAATAAGTCATACAATAGGAACTAAGTAGCTACACTACAACTATTTTTCTTTGATAATGCATGATATCAATACTACATAATGACTCCCATCAAAACAATACATGAAGACTTCAACTTCTATTAACTTATCTTGTTTAATACTTTATCTTATCCAATATTAATCCTTAACACATTAGAAGACTTTAAGGACAACTTTAACATTCAATGTAAAACCCACATTGGTAAAGGAAGACTTGCATTATAAGATGTTTTCCATCATTAGGTACTTCAATAATCTTAATGACTCATAATATATCATTGAGATATATCTGAGTCAACAATAAGATGAAATAGGAAAAACGAGTGGCTTCTTTGACATGGGCACACCATGACCGAATGTAATCGTATTCATCATTGTTCATCGTCTCATTCGCTCAAGGGTGTGAAAGTGCCTTCACGGGTCATGACCCAATTTATGTAGTTCAGCCTGGATGTGCTCATGACCATGAAAATGCCTTCATGGGTCGTGATGTTCAGCACAAGCATGGAATTTGCAGGTCATGCCTTGGCCGTCTAATTGTCATCATCACGACCGTGAAAATGATTTCACAGGTCGTGATAGGTCTTTGGTTGCACACGCTCATGGTCATGACCAAGTTATCACAGTCGTGATTTCCAATTTTTTAATTATTTCGATGTCGAATCCACTTCAATTTGTTTTGGTCTTCCTCTGTCGCTCTACCAAATGCCTTGGACATAAAAACATTTGACATTATGTAAATTTTGGTTTTGAAAACTAAAATGAAGTGAATTATTAGACAAAATGATGCATAAGACAATGAAATTGATGAAAATTAGACTAAATATGCTATAAAAAAATATGACTAAATTAGCATGCATCGTGAGGACAGTATGAAAATGGCTCATTCTTTTGGTTTCACTATTTGTGTTTAATTCCAAATGAAATAGATTCAATTCTTATGAACAAATGTTTCACGAATTCTTTATTAATACAACACACATAACGTTTGGACAAGAACATCATAAATTCACAAAATCTACAATCTGGTAAATATAATAATGGTTGATGTAACACCCTCAATTTTAAGAGGAATAATAATTAAAAGATAAGTTAGAAAATATAAGATAAGATATGATTTGATTAGGATTAGAAAAAGGAAATGTAGAAGTCAAAGTCAAATTATTATCATGATAACTTTTTTGGTTAACTTAATATTCCTACTCTTATCCAAAATGTTTACAAGGGACTTCTAATAACAATACAAGTAAGCCCTAAAGAGTTTTAATCACACTCATACTTCATGTAAAGAGATTTCTTCCCTATAAATATGACCCAACCCTTCCCCTTATGTCACAATCTCTCTCTCTCTCTTTCTCTCTCTCTCTCTCTCTCTCTCTCTCTCTCTCTCTCTTCTCTCTCTCTCCCTCTCCCTCTCCCTCTCCTCACGGTGTATATATATCTCTCCCTCTCCTCACGGTGTCAGATCATCATGGAGGAAGAAAAGTCAAGAAAAATGTTCATCATGGAGGAGGAGTGATGATAAGGATCTAGGGCAAAGAAGAAGAGAGTTTAGCCACAAATCAAGGTATATAACTAGGATGATCAACCTTAGGAATTGTCATATGCATATGATAGGATAGATGACCTGCAAGAAAGTAATGATTGTTATAGCTTCTGCATAAAATAATAGGAGTTAATCTACGATGCCCGGATGTTCGGACACGAGCCGTGTCCTAGCATGACACGGACTGCATCCACAATTGCAAGGATGGTCGCATCACTCAAATGCAGGTTGGGTTCTCATGGATCATAATGGACATAAAAAAATAGGCTGTCGCCCCTTGATAGCAATCGTGTTCGACGAAGTGAGGATAGAGCCACCACACCGCCACATATTGGAGGTTGAACACATATCGTGTCGCACCTTGATGCGACTCACGTTCCTCAACGGCATCGGAGCAGAAATGGAAGGAAATCAACTCCAAGAAATAGGCCATGAGTTTTCTAGACGCAAACCGTGTTCCCATGACAACGGAGACACATGTAGAAAGATGAATCACGTAACCCTAACATGAACCATGTTGTCGAACTGGGTCGAACATGAACCAGAATGCAAACTGAGTCACCTCTTAGTCATGTTGTAATTGAAGCACTGACCGTGTTTACCTAACACAAGCCTTGTCTAGAGTAAACATGGGTCTGGTCGCCTTGAACCCAGACTGTGTCCTAACAACAGCTGCCACGGAAATGGTATGTGTTCTCAAACACAAACCATGTTTCGACAGAAGAAAGGAGAATTGATCTAGAAATAGATCGTGTTTGTTCCAGACGCGGGCCATGTTCCGTCACCTAAAGAAATAAATATTGTTTTATTGATTGAATGATTGATTGAAATGAAGCTCTAGATCTCAATTGATAATAGGATTTAAAAGATGTATTTTATGCTATTGAATTGATCAATGAAAGGTACGATATGATTCCTAGTGAATTAGACCCTATTCGTGGGATAATTGAGTTCTTGTTGGAGCGACTATTTATGGATAATTATAAATGGGTCCTTCTGGTTTAATTGGATTCCTTTAGGAACAAATTGCTATAGGTTCCTTTGGGAATAATTGTAAATGGATTCTTTATGATTCAATTGGGTTTCTTTGGGAATAATTGTTAATTGGATTTCTTTGAGAATAATTGTCAATATTGTTTGACGATTTCTTTAGGTCTAACTAACCTTAATGGTACTGGAGAAAAATCAATGACCTTCATGATTGTTAAAGACTCACTATTAATTGTGATAATTGAACAACTTAAGACAATAATACAATAAGAAACGACAACAAGTTCTAAGCAAAAGATCAAATTGGGCTTGAACTTACTAAGCAGAAAGAATGGGCATTGTACCTTAACAATGCAATTGAGGTTCTTGCAATTGAATGATTAAAGATATTGTAAAGGAAAGAAAAGATGAAAAGGCAAAATAAAGTAAAATAGATCTATTGGTCGTAATTTCTCTATTGTGTATTTATATATGATTTTTCTCTTGAATATTTTCTATACATATTGGACTTCATCACTCATGAGAGAACTGTCTCCCCTGCTTTTGATCCTACAAGCGATGATAGGTGATGATACTAGTGATGCAGATGCTCGTGATGAGGTGGCTTGCACATGACATATTTCCTCGATATATTTTAAGTCATTGCTTCTGCATGATGTGTCTCTATTGTTGACCAGTCAACTAGTCAAATGTTAAGTCAAAGAAGAAGGACAAATATTTTGCCACGTGACGGAGTGATCTTTTGGGGGCATTAAAGTTGACTTATTTAATCATGATTTTTCCTTACATCTCATTTTGGGTAATCCTTTATCCTATAGAAGCAAGCATTTGAGATCTATCTATTTATATATTATTCACTGTGTTTATATAAGGAGGGTCCAACCAAACTCATGTTAGCACAAGAAGCTTCATCCCAATGTATCTTTTCATGTAATGTACATTAGACATGGTGTTCATATTACATCAATCATATAGATCAACAATAATCTTATCTTATTCTTAAAGGATATACTTTATGTATGCTAAAGATTGGTCTTATCTTTGTAATTTGTTAGGATATTCTCAATTCTTTTTCTTCCATTCATTATTGCGGATCTTGCTCTGGAATGCATTTGGCTATCCCTTTATATCACTTTAACACTAATGGTCGAATAGAAAACTTAGATTGACTAACCTTGGCAATTTGTGGAGTGAAATAATTAAATTCCTCTTTAACCTAATCAACATTAAGTCTCTTGAATACACACAAAACCCCAATTTGCACATAGCCTATTAGAAAATTATTACTTACTCATTCATCATTAATTCCTAAAAATCTCCCTTGAGCGAATTTAACATCAAGTTCTTGAGCATACCCTCAAAATCTCAATTTTTATCACTTGATAAATTTGTCCATGATTTATTGAGAATTTATTACCCCTTATATGTGTATTAAAATTTGAAATTTTCAAATTCACCTCCCAACTTTATATATAAAACTTTAAAATCTATATTCACATACTTAATTATTGTATTTATCAATTTTCATAACTAACAATCAATACCTTTTGCTAATCAATTATCAAAATTGAACTTGATTCCTAGCTTTGTTTTTTTCTTGGCAACTTTTCAAGATTATTGTTCATTTAATATGCAGTTCATTTGCATTTCATTAGTCAATCTATAAGCATTTGGATGGTTTTATTGCTCCCTAGAAATATACTCCCTTAAAATCTCATATGAAATCCTAAAAACTTATGTCCATTCAACTACTTCATAAATTATTCTACAATCACACAATTTAACTCTCAATTGATATTTTCATATTTCAAAACTTCAACACAATATTCTTCTCCTATCCTATTCATTCTTGTTACATTCATTTTATCCAAATGTATCGATTCAATCATGTATTCATCCAAATTTTCAAGGCTTATACTACTTTGGATAACCTCCTTAAGATATAAGCTACACCATCATTTTTGGACGACATAATAGCATATTAATACTTCAGTCATAAATTTTCACATCTTTAATTTGATTAAAGAAACCTAGGTTTTATAACTAGACTCCAACAATTATCCTTCATAAGTTTACATTATAATTATGAGTAACAAGTCCTAATTCCAATCCTTGATATAGACATATATATCAAATTCATCCAATGCCTTTCTCCATAGTTCACTATAATCTATATCACTTAAAAATCTTAAGAAACTTTTAGATTCCTCAAACATTTGATGTTCTCATAATTCATACTTGGAATTAGGGAGAAAGACTTACTACCCATACAAACATGCATAGATCATAAGGACTTACTAGTAAGCATTAGACCTTATCCATCTATAAGACCTTATTTAACTTTTTTCTATGATTGGCGATTGTTCGTGAATATTGCACATGGATTTTACATATTTAGAGACATAAAAAAAGGGCTTCTCCTTAGACTCACATATGTTATTGTAATGCTCCCCAAAGCACACTCTAAACGCTTATTCGGGTGGCTCTTCGAAATGTTACACTTGCTTAACCTTTCGTTCTTGACTTGACATTTGATTCTTTTATAGTCAATAAAACATATATGTGTGCAGAAATTATAATAAATTTATAAACAAAGACTAATATCACATTAACCAAATACTTTTTTGTCATAATTGTATTAGTTCACATCTAATTAGATCTAGTCCAAACCATCTGCATTCATCTTGTGTGGTCATGAACATCCTCACCATCCACACCACCACCATCATCATCACTTAGTCCTAATTATCTACAGGGCCCAAATGCTAGAGAATTTAGCCTCTAGTGAGCTAACACCCAATATGTATGGATTAATAGAGTACAACAAAATAAATAAAATAAAGCAAAATATGATGAATACACACACACACATATGTATATATATATATATATATATATATATATATATATATATATA
>LTAE01004037.1:0-24087 GCA_001647135.1 Pontederia paniculata | reverse complement strand
TATGAGCACACCCATATAGTATATATATATATATATATATATATATATATATATATATGTTATATCAATTCTTGTATATGTAATTATATGATGCCGCTTTGCACTTTTATCTCAACAGAATAAAAATGAAATTTTAACATCCTCACATTTTGGGACATCATAGCGTGGGAGTTTTCATAAGAGAAAGACAAAAATACTAAAAGGAAGGAAAATCCTGACAGCTCATGATTGGCGGAAGGAATCAAGGAACATTTTTAGGGGATATGTGTCAAGCGAAGGCAAGGGATATAAAAGTGGAAAGGAAGGAGAGAAGGGACATCTTTTTGCACCGGAGTATCTGCAAACGGGGAGGGGACGAAGGAAGAAACATGAAGAAGAAACTATAGGAATAAATGAGAGTGATGTTTTCTGAACTCGATCCTTGCATTTGGATGATGAAATGTTGTAACTAAGAGTATATTATGGAGTTAGTCACTAGGGGATGATGGATTCTTTATTATGTTTTGGTTTAGACGTAACAAACTATTTTGGATTCCTGATTTAATCCTATTTCACAATTGAAGAGTTTTTTTGGTTTTAATGCAAATGGATTCTAATTGGGAGGTTGCTTTCATTTATCTTTCTTGAAATTGTTCTGAGTTCGGATTCGAGGGGAAACATCTCGGAGAGAGGCATCCATTGGATTCGAAAGTTCATAGTCATATAATTCTATTGGGTTCGATGCATGATTTTGATTCACCAGTGGACAAATATGTAACTTCGTGACTATAAGGAACTTATTGGCCTTGAATATGGAAGATCAAGAGATCTCCTCTTGTTCACTTACAATCGAATGGTGAACCCCATCACTAGATGTTGCAAGTCTGTGATGATTTGATCGTATGTCGAGAGGCCCTCGATATTAGGTTAGTTATTAGATTATCTTATATAAGTTTCAAACCTTTATTTCTAATCTTTGATGCTTGGAGGCTAGAAGATTGTAGTATTGATTCATGCTGCTCTTAAAAGAATCCATGATTCCTCTCTTCATCAGGATTTCATCGTGACATGTCAACTTTGCGCGATAAATACAAATATGAACCTACTTATCCCTGAGGCAAGACTAATTCCAGAATCCTATATATCAATGCATTACCAAATCGTCTTACCTACGATTATTAGTGTTTCATTTTTAAAAAAATATCTAAAAACATAAATATTAATTAGTCGATATTTTTTTATCATTCACTTTCATTATTTTCTCTAGGATTAGTTCTTAGATTAAATTAGGGTGGTTAATTATTTATAATTGCTTTAGCATCCTTGTGGATTCGATACATGTAGTACAACAATTAATTATTGTGCGCTTGTAATATTGTTGTGTTGTCTAAGGTTTAAAATTGATAGTATATTGTCCATCACTATTTTACATATAGTTATCACAATCTCGCTTACACTAGTACATGAATCTGATTTTGATTGAACACTAGACTGCACACATGAGGCATGTACAATAGGAAGAGTGATATAGCATCTTTCCTTCACTAGTTCTAAGGTTACATTGTTTTGCCTTCAGTTATCTCTATCTTTAACTTTTATTCTTTTCTCCCTTTGACTGATTAACTTTGCTAGAGAATAGAACATTAGGAGGATCGAGAGATCTCCTCTTGTTCACATATGATCAGACAATAGATCTCATCATAGAGTTTTGCAGACTTATTATGCTTCGATCGTATATTGAGAGGCCGTCAATCTTGGTCGGTTGTTAGATCTACTTAGTGAGGTTCTGAACCTTATTTTCAATCCCCAATATTGAAAGCTAAGAGATTGCAATATATGTTCTTTCTAAAAGGAATCCATGATTCCTCTCTTCATCAAAATCCATTATAGTATATAAACTATGTGCAATAGTTATGGTCTGAATCCAAAAATCCTCGAAACGTGACTAACTCCAGAATTCCCTATCACAACATTCCTTAAATCTTTTTATCTACGACCATTATTACTTTCATTTCTAAAATTCCAAAAAGCACAAAAATAATCAATTGATACTTCTCCTCTTTCAGTTAGTTTCTTCTATTTTCTCCATGAGTAGTTGTTAGATAGATTAAAGTGATTTAATCTCTATAATTGCTTTAGCTTCCTTGTGGATTCATTGCCTGAATTATCACAATTGATGTGTATTTGCAGCATCGTTGTGTTGTATAAGATTTAAAATTGGTAGTTTGTTATTTGTCACTATTTAATATAAACACTGTCAAAACTCTACTTGCATATCTATACATGAATTTGATTTTGATTGAACACTAGCGTACACATCAAAATCTGAAAAGGAAGAGTTGACCTTACCTCATTTTTTGAGAGATGGACGTTTCTATAGAAGTAATCTTTCTACATGACCTAGTAATATTGTATTAAATTATCAAAGTCTATCACATTGTCTTATTCACTTATTTTAATTTACAAGTTGCATCATCTAATAATGTAGATTATCTATGAAGTGGCAATCTGAATTGTCTATGGGAGATATAACAATTTAGATTGTCACTTAGGTGACAATCTATTATATTTTTTTCTTTCCACGTTGTCCTTTAGAATTTTATTCAAATAAATAATTAAAATAATCAAATAAATAACACTATAATTTTTTTTATTTTTTCATTATCATTAAATATATTATTATTTACGTTAACTAATGTGATTAATTAATTATAGTAGATTATACATATAATATAAATAAAAAACTTTATTATTAATTATTTAATATAATAATTATAATTGATTATTATCATTTTATAAAATAATAAACTATTTGTTTTATAAATTTATTTGTTTGGTTTTTTGAGTTTAGGATATATATATTCGTGATTCAAGTTCACAGAATTTAAATGAAATTTATATAAATTTGCAAATTTAACTGGTTTGTTCAAGAATAATTTTATAAAAAATGTACATTATTTCTTAATATTTTTTCATAAAATAAATAAGATAGCAAAGATTGCTCAGACACATTAGCTATGCATACTAAATAAAGCAATGTACGGTGTCAGCAGGAGCACCACCATGAGCTGCGATTGCAACCGGAGTGTGACCTGATCTTCATCATCGCCAGCGGACCAGTTGAGGTCGATCCTGAACCTCGGTTCGCCGGACGAGGCGGCACGCGTCAACGACGGGGACAACGGCGACGAGGGCGTAAGAGGAGGTGGCGGCGGGTGCGGCAGGGAGGAGGACTGATCTTTATCAGCAATGGGGTCGGAGAAGTCGCTGTAGTCGAGGGAAAGGTGGAAGGCTCGAAAGGGCACTTCCATCCTAATCCCCATGATTGCATTGGAGATACCACCGGAGCGGGTAACTGAATCGATCCAATGCGAAGTAGTTAATTGGATCGAGTTCTAGGGTTTTGACGAGAGTGATCTAGGGTTTAGGATCTGGGATTCGTCACTGGATTCGGGGAATTCATGAATCAACTGGAAGCGGAGACGGTAAATAAAAAAACAGAGTAACGCGGCCTCACTGTTGTAACCTACGACGCCGATGGAGGAAAGCACGAGCTCTCCACCCGAAGTGGGTCACGCTGAGGCATACCCTTTCGTCATCCACCGGGGCCGGCGGCTGGGATGGAGGGAGCGAGGATGCTGGCGAGGGATATCTGGAACCAGTGGCCCGTGCAGTCGTTGAAACCACAAAGGACGGAGTATCGAGGTGGGCGCTTCTTGTTTTTGCGGAAAGGTAGGATGGTCATTTGATAAATCAAAAAATTTAAAAGTTAACGTTCAAATGGACGACATGTGACGGCGGGAATGGAGTGTCGGAAGGGGTTGGCGAAATTTTAGAAACCTCGAGTTATATGCGGAAATCGGCGATAGTTGAAGGGGTGTAAGAAAAATATTTCAATAGATAATATAATGAATGCAACTTAAGAGGTAGGAAGCGATAAAGAGAGACAATCGAGAGAGGAGGGGGGACATGAGAGGAGGGAGATGGGTTACATGAGGTGTGTTGTAGCTGTCGCCCTCGTTCCCCTTTTTTTCTTTCCTATTTATTTTTTTAATTCGAACCAGTTGTCTATATATCATTACAAAGACAAGTAATTACGCTTGGTCACGACAATTGCCAACTCATGATGCCACATCATTCATATAAAATAAACTTAAGAAAATAAAATTTACAATTTCTAAATAAGTTTAAAAAATAGTTTTGACTTTATTATTTTTTGAATTATTATTTCCATAAGAAAGATAAAATATTTAAAAGAGTTCTAACTAAAGTAAACTAAGATTTTCTAATTAAAATTGAACAAATTAAGGAAAATTTTGAAAAATGAATACAACAATTATTTTTAGAGCGAAAGTAAATTAAAAAAAATAAAATCTTATTTTCACATTATTTCTTCTCCTGGGAAAGATAAAAAAGAATATAAGAATAATTAACTAAAAATAATATTAATTCAAGTAAATAATAAAAATAAAAAAGTTAATGTATTATTATTTTCTGCATATTTCTTCAATGTAAACAAGTATGAAAAAATTATTACTTTAAAGAGTCCTAGCTAAATAAATTAAGAAAAATCCAAATATGGATTTATTTTGTCTGAAATTATTGTCTTGATAAAATAAAAAAACAACAAACTAATAGTTATTTAAAAAGAGTCTTAAATAAAGTAAATTATTGTAATTTATTATTATTTTCAGAATATATGTTTGATGAAAAAATGAATCCTTAATAAGGTAATATTTCGAAGATTCAGAATTTATATTCAAAATAAAGAATACGTTAATAAATGAAAAAGAAATTAAACAACGAAAATAGAATTATTTTAAAGAGAAAGTAAATGACGCAAATTTTTATTTGAATGTATTATCAATTTCATAATTTTTGTCATCCTGGAAAAGTAATAAAATAATAATTATTTAATATGAGTCCTAACCCAAATAAATTAATACAATTTAAAATTATTTTCAAAGCAATTGGTCAATGTAAAAACAAAAAATAGTGTAATATCACTAGTTGCTTCCTTAATAATATCAAATATTATATAAATTTATCTACATATATATTATTAAAAAATAGGTAAATGCATGAGAACATGATGTTGCCCTCTCATGAGGTCATATCATTCATATAAAATCAAATTTTAATTATTATTTATATAATATATAAATTCCTATTATAGAGTTTGACTTCAGCAATAATTATAATTTTCAATATTTTTATTTTAATCTATAAAATATACATTTTGTTTTATTTTTTTATTAATTTAAAATATAATAAATATTATAAAGATAAATTTTAAAATTGATTTTCATTCAAACTTCTGTGTCAACTAAAGAGATATTATAACGATAATAATATAATTATCTTGAATTTAAAATTAGATTCTTCGATATCTTTCATTATTGCCATTTTATTTTTACTTATTGAAAAGATATAATCCTAAATTCAACCCAACTCGATTGATTTTATTCGGGTAGCATTGAGTCGGATTGATGAATTAGTCATTGAATCCGATCCAACCTGATCTTCATTAGTCGGATTTGATCGGATCAGATTATCAGTTTATTCGATTAATTTTTTCATATATTTTTAATTATTTTTTATAACATTTAACATTAATTATATTTTTTAAAAAAGAAAGAGACATATTCTTTCAAAAGTTTTTTAAATTTTTAAAGGATATAAAGTAGAATTTTTAATAGATTTTAATTTTAAAGTAATATAAAATTTTATTAAGAATAAGTTGATTCAAATTTAATAAAAATATATAAAAGGTCATCGATTGGGTCGAGCTTATCAGGTTCGAAAAATTGAAACTCGTACCCGATCCGTCGGTGATTAGATTATGATCGGGTTGGTTTGGGTTCGACCTGACCAACGATCCAATCCAACTCAATAAATATTGAATTGGTTCAGATCGTCGAGTCCATCGGATCGATTCGATCCGATGAACACCCTTAGACATGGGTCATGTAGCTCAACTTCCATGACAAGTTCATACCTAACATGGTCTATTTTCGAACACAACACGGATCATGTTCCCTTAATATTAGGTGAAGTATTTTTATTTTATTTCAATATCCGGTGAAACAACAACATCAACTCAATGAATGCATTGCATAGAAAGAACACTGGAAATACAAAGCATTATATTGAAAGAAAGACATACAAGCAAAGTATTGCTTATAAAGCATTGAAATATACAAAATTTATAAAAGTAAGATAGAAGTAATGCATCATATATAGAAAAAAAAATATGATTATTATTTATATTGGCATTAAAATATAATCTTTATCGTGTTGTCCTATGACAAATAAAGATGATAATCGTTGGTCTTAGATAATTCCTTATTGTTTGGCCTCATTGTCTAAAAGTTAATGTTTCTGATTTGCCTTGAATTATTTTCTAATAGTTTGTCCTTAGTCAATTTTCCTAATCAATATCGCCATCTTATATGTTATGATTCATTTTATTGAAAACTTTCATATCTATAAAATTATAATATCTTAAATATTGAGCACTCATATAGAATTGTCTCTCGTATAGTGGATTATGTAAGCAATTGATTTCAACAAATGATGTGATGATAGCATGAACGTAAAATGGTTGTTGGTAATTGGATTAATTGCACATGGTTTAGCTAAACGTTTTATTAAGTCTCTTTCAAAATATTAAGAGTTTTATTGAGATCAAATTACAATTATGTTTTAAATTTTTTTGCATCAATTATTAAGAGATTTATGTTATTTGATCTTTCATTTATGTGTACATATTTTTGGCTAATTAAATCAAGTTTTAAATTAAAAAATGTAAGTATATAGTGTCTTTAAAGAGGATGTACATCACATTTAGTCACATGTCCGTTAAAGTTCCAATTCAGCTTCAATCAAATGACAAGTATTTTTATTTTTCTTAATCTTCTACTTCTAATATTCTCTTTTACTTTTTTATTTTTTAGTCTTATATTTTCCTTGTCCATTTTTTTCTTTTGATTTTGCATTAACGAAATAGTACAATGAATAAGATATGACATTAATTTTTTTTTTCCTTCATGTCACACAAAGTTTCTGATATATTTTTTTACTTTACCGATATTTTACTTTTTTTTCACTTTTTGTCATTTTCTCATTACTTCTATATAAGCAAATCATCAGTAGATATATTAGGGCTGAAATGTTCTTACAATTTATAAATTGTTCAAGGTCATTAATCTTCCAACAGTCATGACTTTGGGGTCTCGAATTCAAAATGGATCGGAACTTGGGGGTGACCCATTAGATATAGTTCATATGGTTGTATCATTTAAAATGTTAAAAGAAAAACTAATGACTTTGGGGTCTCGAATTCAAAATGGATCGGAACTTGGGGGTGACCCATTAGATATAGTTCATATGGTTGTATCATTTAAAATGTTAAAAGAAAAACTAATGACTTTGGGGTCTCGAATTCAAAATGGATCGGAACTTGGGGGTGACCCATTAGATATAGTTCATATGGTTGTATCATTTAAAATGTTAAAAGAAAAATTAATAAAAAGATTTAATGAAGGTGTACCTTATTTAAGTAGGATACACTATGTATTCTATCATCTGAACTCTTGGATTTGAGATATATGATTGATAAAAATAAATAAAAAATAAATCTTAAATAGACTATTTTTTTATCACACAGATCCGACGGTCTAGATGATAGGGAATATAGTCTATTCTAATATGATATACCTTTATTAAATCCAACGTTAGAAACCTCATGTTTCTTTTTTTCGAAATAATTTTCATTAACTACCCTTTAACTTGAGCAAACAAACCCTCTAACTTTTATTTGTAATATAAATACCCTCAAAGTTTAAGTTTGTAACTAAATTACTCCTTTACTTGTTATAGTCTATGCTATTATTTATGTCATCTCATTTTTTTGATATTTTAAAAAAAATATACATCTCCGTACCATATTATAGTATACTAATATGATAAAGGCTTTAAATTTTAGAAAAAAATATAATTAACAATCTTGGTAGAACAAAATAACAACCAAATAAATTAATTAAAATAAAAAAAATATAAAATTAATTAAGAATAAATAAAATTTCCAAAATATTTAAAACTACGAATTACGTATCAATAATATGAAATTATAGCATAATATAGTTCAAAATATATATTAAACTATTGATATTCTTATATGGATGATTTAAAATAAAAATATTTTTTTCTTGATCGTGTTTGCAATATAGATTTTGAAGTTCAAATCCAAAAATGCAAAAAAATATTATTTAAATCGATTAAGTTTATCTAACTTTGGATTGAGTTGAAATTTTTTTAGCGACTTATATTCATTGATACGATTTAGTTCTTAAAAGTTAAATCAATTTTTTATTGAATCCAATTATATAATAATTAAATTAGTATCAATCATGATCGCAGGAGCACTTAAAATTAATATATTACAATACCGCATGAAAATACATAATTTTCTATATTAAAAAAATGAGATAGTATATATAGTAGTATAGGTGACTCCCTACAACATATAAGGAGATAGTTTAGTTATAAATTTAAGATTGGAGGATATTTGTTACAAACCAAAGTTAGAGAGTAAGTTTGAGCTAATGATAAAGTTGAAGGATAGTTGATGAAAATTATTTCTTTTCTTTCTAACACTCCAAATAAAAAATATTTTAGTCAATTTCGTTATATAAGAAAATCAGTTCAACTTATGATTCAAGTGATAGTTAAGCTTATACCTCATATTTAGAATAGAAAAGAAATGTTAGAAGGAAAACTATAAAAAATGTCGTAAAGGATGGACTTGAAGATTTCATAAAGAATATTTGTTAGAGCAAATTATATTTTAAAAAAAATAAATTTACATGAAAATGAAAGAACTCCTTGCCCTCATAAGATTTAATCTATACCATTTTTTAATCATAAGCAGATTTAGTCTCCATAATAACTTTGTTAAAAAATATTAAATATTAACTCAATTATTATCACATGAATAAACGAATATCATATCATATACACAAAAAAAATCTAAAGTATCACATTTTTTAATTTCTTTCGTACGTTGTTTAAGAATTGCACAAAAAATTCGAATTTTTCATGTGTTACAAATCAAGTTAAATTTTGTTACTTGGTCTTTATATGTTTTAATTTATTATAAATCTCTATTATTAAATATAAATAATTAGTTAAGTGGAGATTTTTGCCATACATTTGCATCAAATTCATAATAGAGATTAGATTTACAATAAATTAAAACATATACATGTTTAGACAAGTAAAAAAAATTAGCTTGATTTGTAACACATGAAAATTTCGAATTTTTTGTGCAATTTGTCCAAAAATGTTCTCTCAAATTAAGAAAAAAAAATAGATTTTATTTTTTTCTCATTTTACTTTTTTCCTTCAAACTTCCAGTGGTTGATTCTTTTTGCTGGCCTCAATTGTTCTTGTAAAGAGGTCATCTCCTTCTCGTTCGCCTTGATCCCAATCACATTGCTGTCTTGGTTTCCATCGATGGTTCCTCCACCAACGCCCTGAAGATGGAGAGGAAGCTTCAATGGCACCTCTTCCTTCTCTCGCGCGAAGCTTGCCTCTCTATCTTCTCCGACCTTCCGCGCTCTCCTCTTCCTCGCCTTCTGTCCACCAAGCTCCCGCCTTTGGGTTCGTTGCGGCATCTTGGCAGGTGATTTTCTCGGCTCCCTTTTCAACCGCATCGGTTTCCATCTCAAACCCTAAGCCCGTATCGATTTCGACCGATGAGGGTTTAGTTTTCGCGTCAAAATCTCGTCTTGGCATCGGAAGGTCGGTCATTTCGAAGTGCTCACACCTCTGGGAGAAGAAAGCTGACACCTTGCCGCATAACTGTGCGCTGCAGGACCTTCTCGGCCTGTACGGGGACCTGTCGCCCGAGACCACGCGCCGATTCTGGCGGGTTTCCGTGCTGAAGCCCGATGGTTTTCTCGAAATACTGCTGGGTTTTGGCACCGAGGATTTGAACCTGAAAAAAGTAGAGTTCTTGTGGAAGTTGTTCAGATGGGCCGGGAAGCAGAACGGAGAATTCTGTCACCTGCCGAGGTCTTACGACGCCATGGTTACCGTGCTATGTGGCGCTGGTATGCTTGAAGAAGCCGAATCATTGCTTCTTGTGACTGGGGCAAGAAAAAATCTTGTGGGTTATGATCGGTTGTTCAGTGAGGTCGTTCAAGCCTATGCCAAGGCTGCCAAGCCTGAAAAAGCAATGGACTTGTTTGATGAAGCTAGAAAAAGGGATTTGATACCATCTGCATCGTGTTACATTTCCCTTCTGGAGCTTTTGATTAGAAAGGGTAAGTTTGAGTTTGCTGTTAAAGTTTATACTGACATGTTAGAAGTTGGATTAGGCTTGTATTCTGAAGATCAGATACTTGAATTTGTTGTTAAGGGATTAACCAGGGATGGTAAGATTCTTGATACTGTGAACTTGTTTAGGCGACTAAGGAGTTGTGGCATCAGAGCCAGCACTAAAGCTCTCTGTGCAGTTGCTGAAGGATTATGTAAAAAGAAGGATTTTGAGGATCTGCTCAATTTCTTTGAAGAGTGGGAATATATCCCTGAAGTGCATATATGCAATAAGATTGTTTCTTCTTTCTGCAGAGATTTGAGTACAGAGGATGCATGGATATTTGTGCAATCCATGGAGGAGTTAGGCTTTGTTCCAGATGCCACAACCTTTGATATCTTTGTTTGTCAAAGTTGTAGCGAAAGAAAGCTGAGAGACGGATTTCTTTATTTATCAGAATGCTTCTCTAGGAGCATAACACCTAACTTGCATTCTTACAATGCTATAATTAATGCGGCTTTTCAAGTAGGATTGCAGGATCACATTAAAAATATAGTAGAGGATATGGTTGAGAAAGGCTTAACTCCTGATTTAGCAACATTCAAAATTCTGTTGGCTGGGTATTGTAGATGTAGAAAATTCGAAGAAGTAAAACAGGCTCTTGCTGACATGGTGAGTTGTGGTTTGATCTCCCAGCCCCTGGATGATTCTCTATCTGAAGCCTTAATGATCCTTGGGCTCAATAACCTAAAGGTAAGTATAAAGAGGGACAATAGTGTTAGAACGATAAGGGCCGAATTTTTTGATTCTCTAGGCAATGGGTTATACTTAGATACTGATGTGGAGTATGAAACATCTTTATCAGGAATTCTAGATCATTCAGTCTTTCCAGATTTTTGTTCTATGTTAATCAGGGAATGTGAACTGGGTGATTTACAGAACATACTGAGAATAAAAGATGAAGCAGCTCAATGGGGTTTCAATATTTCTTTTTCTGGACACTCTAAGTTATTAATAAACCTATGTCAATCCTCGCTGCACAAGGAAAAAGTTGTTAATCTCTTAGATGAGATACCTGAGCTAATTGATGAGCTTGATGGCACAACTCTTAATTTGGTTTTGCAGATGCTAAGCAAAAATGGGATGTTAACTAATGCAAGATTTTTTTTGGAGAGATTACTTAAGAGAGGTTTTGTGATTGAGAATGATACTTATTCAGAACTTATTACTGGCTTCTGTAGAGAAAGAGATGCTGATGGGTTAACAGAGTTCTGTGAAATGGCTTTAAGGAACATGTGGTTACCGAAGTGTAAGGACTTAAATCTTCTATTAAGTTACCTATGTGAATCAAAATGCATCAGAGAAGTTCTGGAACTGTTTGATACAATCAAAGAATATTGTCCCAACATTGTTTCTGGTTTATGCAATACTCTTCTGAAACACTTGTGCATTACTGGCTATACGACCATTGCATGTGCTTATGTAGAGGAGCTTATTGAGAGGAATTTGATCCTGGATCACACATCTTATGTTAATCTATTTAGTGGGTTCTTAAATGAAAAGAAATATGCTGAAGCACTCGGAATATATCGTATATTGTTTGAGAAAATGGTGTCCCCTTCTGCAAGCATATTTCACCTCTCTTTACCTTTATTGATTAGGTTTGGAATGATTGAGGAAGCAGTTAACCTGAAGCATTCTGTACTACTAAAGAAGCCAAAGGCAAACTTTTCTATTTGCAATGCCATGATAAAAGAGCTGTACAGGACAGGGAGGATGGATGATGCAGCTTCTCAATTGCAGGAAATGTTAAATAATGGGATGTACCCAGATTATTGTGCTCTAAATACCATGATGCAGGCATATTGCACAAGAAATAATTTAGGAAAATCATTTGAGACGCTCTGTTTTATGTTAAGAAGAGGGGTTAACTTGTCCATTTCTGGCTATAGAATCCTTGTAAAGAAAATGCTTGGAAAGGGAAGGGTAATTGGTGCATTAGGTCTAAAGGACCTGGTTCAGACAAAAACTGAATCCTTAGAAGTGATTTTATGCAATATTCTGATATTTTATCTATTTCAAACAGGAAACAGTTCTCTTGTTAACTGTTTCATGAAGAGCATTCAAAATAATCCTATTTTTCCTGACAAAAACACTTATGATTTCCTTGTAGGTGGTTTTCACAAGTGTGGGAATGCCCTTGAGTCGGTTGAGGCACTTGATACTATTATTTCCAAGGGCATGAAACCAAGTGATCGCAGTCTTAGAATAGTGATTTGTCATTTCATGAGTCATGGAAAGTTTGAGAAGGCTTTTGAATTGAGTAAGAGGATGTGGTCTAATGGTTGGAGACATGGTTTAATTATCCAGAATGCAATTATTACAGGCTACCTTTTATGTGGTAAGGTTTTGGATGCTGAACTGTTTCTGGATCAAGTTGACAAAGAAGGCAAAGTTCCTGGTAATGCTAACTATGACCATTTAATTAAACAGTTTTGCTTGCATGGTAGAATACAAAAGGCAATATACTTGCTGAATTTGATGTTAAAGAAGGGCAGGCTTCCGACTGATAGTAGTTACAACTCAGTCATCCATGGACTTTGCATGCTTAAGGCCTTCAATCCTGCACTTGATTTATATACTGAGATGTTGCAGAAGAATCTGCTTCCAAGTGAAGAATCTGTTTATAATCTTGTAAGTGGCCTCTGTACTGAAGGGAGAACAAATGAAGCCAGAGAAATTCTAAGAAAAATGTTCCAACTGGGTCAATTTCCTACATGTAATATGTATAACCGTGTTCTTGAGAGCTATTACCTCAATAAAAATCTGGAGATGGTTTCGGATCTTTTGCACGAAATGCAGCAAGTTGGATACTGTCCAAAATTTGAGACTCATTGGTCAGTCATTAGCAATTTGAGTAGTTTGGAGGAGAAAGCTTGTGATGATAACAAGGGCATTTTATCTGGGCTTCTTTCTGACAATAGCTATCGAATAAAACCATATAGGGGCAAAGGCACATTAACATTCAAATAGTTCCTAGGAATATAAGAATGCCGACACCAAGAAAATTAGTCACCATACATGCTTGATACATCATTCAAGATTATTGCCACTGGTGAGCACAAAATCTTGACATCTTTACATGGGTCTTTCTGTTATCTGGTAGAATCTCATTTTATTGATTAAAGTTATTCATCAAATACATTTTTTTGAAAAAGATTCATCAAATACATAAAAACAGAAAATTCCTATTTGCTAATTCTTGCGACAACACCACAATTTTTTCTGCATCATTTACAGTGTATGTATATAGTTCAATCTGATAAAAGTGGTCTTCATGCATAGAAAAAAATCCCTGTGTAGTTAATTTGTTATTACAACTAATGTTTTGGAGGATTGGTTTAGAAAATTAATTTGATATGATGGTGGTTTTAGTTATTTGGCTCAGTTTTCAGGTGTGATGAATGGTTAGATGAATGCACATTCATTACTGTACTTATTCATGTTGCATAATAAAATTTCTTTCCCTGAGTTAGGAAGGTCTGTGTTTGTTGTTGAATTGTATGCATCCTCCTCCATTTTGCGTTTTTATTGTTGGCAAGATAGCATAGCTTTTTTTCGTATTTCATTGGTTTCGCGAGTTTGTCCAAGTTCACCAATTTATCAATTTTCGAGTAAGTTCCTATGCCTCAAACAATTTCGTATAATTTTTTTTCTGAATGTTGATTAAACTTCTAAACAGAATTCAGGTTGTGTGTTTATCGATTGACGCCTTTTTTCTTTTATCCTAAATACCAGCAGAGATACTCAATCGGGGTTTCAGGGCTCCTTGGATTTAGTCAAAAGAATATCCGAGTTCCACAGCAGTTCAGTTTAGTTGTCATGTTGCTACGAATCCCAAAAAGAAAGCATTCATGATGCAGCACATTGGAGCTCCTGCAATGTGACTGGATCACCCAAATATGTTAAGGTGCTTTATTCCCTTCAGCCATGGTACTTATAGTTTATTGTTACCATCCATGTGTGCCTTGTAGCTCATAATTGTCATGTATCCTTTATACCGCATTGTTATTCACAGAAATCATATATGATTGAAAAGTCAATGGTCGATCAGTTAGAGAGTGCAACTTTCTTGTAATATCCACTTTAGTCATCTGATATTTAGTTAATCATAGCACAGAATTTCTGTTATGCGACTACCATTGATTTTTCTTTCGAATACAGCTAATAACTCATTGCCAATAACTTAATCTGTTTTGCTAGCTAAGCTACTCTGCTGTCTCATTCATCCATCCCTGCTGTATATAGATTGCATAAATGACTTGTGTTCTGTAATGATAGATCCATATACCTGTCTCTACAGGTGGAAATTAACAGAAACAGAAGCATTTGGTCGATATACTGGAAGGAGGGTATCTTTCAACAGTATGCCAGAAATGGAACTTGGATGCCTCTTCCATTTATCCCTCAGTTGATAGCTTATCAAACTTATCCTCAGAGAACAGTCCCAGACAATTTTGGATGACTATCATGTGTGCTGTTTTAGGGACGCGTTGTGCCATCATCTAGCAGTCATCTACCCCACAGAATGCCTAATTGTCTCAAGCTGACCTTGTGGGGTGTCAGAGAACTCCGTCTTCCCAGTTGTGATTGGAGGACTGGGAATCATGCCACCTATTTTTTCAACAAGTAATTGTCATGGTTCTGATCAAGAAACGGATCCAAGGAGAAGCTCTATAAAGTTTTTTTTTCTCTTTCAGTACAATATTTCCTTAAGACTGATTCAGCCCGACACCTTCTTGTCGTAGGAAGGTTTTCCGGGACTATGTACAGTTTTTCGAGTGATAAAACAAGTGACTAATAAGAAAGAACAAGAGGGAAAAATGCAATCCGAAGGAATTGCCTCATCCAATGAATTTTGTTGAAAAGTGTATTAATCCAAGGCCTATATTTCTTGTTTCAATTGGGATTGGATCATTATACACTTTGTGGTAGAAAAATCTGGTAACATCAAATTTGGCTGCACTGAAAGTATGAAAGCAGTTCAAAAGGGAAAAGAGAAGAAAAAAAAAGTTATTCTCTCAAGTTTCATGATTCTTTGGCATGTAGAAACCATATAATTTTTACTTATATCGGCATAGAGGCATATGTGAAGTCTGCAAAATTTTCTGAAACAAAAAATGTTGTCCATTGATTCATTTGAACTGTATCAAAGGTAAATGCTATAACCACTACACTAGTAGTTTAGGGGGGGAATTGAACAATCACCCGTGAGTGTACAATTTTGTTCAAATGACCTAAACAGGGACTTTAATTGAGACATCAATGACACGGACCCTTTTGCTCTAAATTATATACACACATTGAAACCACAAAAAACTGCTGCAAATCTGTATGGACAAAATTTTCATCCATTATTTCGTTTTCAATTCATATCGCAACCGGTGAAACTCTTGTTTCAAGATCAATGCTAAGGGAGTCGGCCATGCCTGTTGGAGCAAAATCCTGAGTCCAAGAAGATGCCAGTGGATATGTCAAATGCAGATCCTTTTTCAGAGCTAAACTTAGCAGCTCTGATTCTTCCAACCCTTTTGCAGGTCCAAGACTGCACCTTTCTGATCCATGCTTGGCCAGTGCCTCTTTGAACTTTTTGATCTGAGATGATATTGACAATTGACTTCACATCATTAGAAGAGGTTGATGAATTTAGAGAAATTGCAGACACATTTAGAAAGAGAAAAAAAAAACTAATTTGCATGAGTTGGCTGTTTCGGCCTTACGGTTGCATTGGTGCAGCTGAAGCTGCAAACACGCCCTTGTGCACCTCTGTAGAACCGGAAGAAAGGTAACACATGGATGTGTAGACTGTTGCACATTGCTTTATGCTCATCATAGTTCACTTTCAGAAATAATATGCTTGGATTCGACTCTGCTATCTGACATATCTACAAGGAAAAGAAATTCGCACATCTCGGTCAAAAACAATCCTTCTATTGATCATGACACCCTCATTAAAATCAATGAATTCCAACATTCATCTACCTTTGGGTGCAGAGCTCTGCAACCTCCACAGCCAGGAGCATAGAAGTCGACCACCACAAGTTTGTCTCCAGCATTGAGCAGAGAGTGGACCAGTTCATCTGCAGATTTGATCTCTGTCATGTTCGGTATGCTGCTCTTCTCCCACCATCTCAAGTGTCTGGGGGTGCTGATTGAAGCCTGAGCCTGAAAGCAAACAATAATTGATGCAATTCAATACCAAAGAATGATTCGTTTTTGAAAACACATAAAACTTGTGTCAGCTATAATTTTCGAAAACAATTACATGTTTTTTAACTTTCAAAGCATGGATCCTTGCTCGCATCTTGAATGTTTCTGCTATATTTTTGTTTCTTATATAAACAAAAGCAGTAGAGTCACAAGAGCTTGAAGAGTGATGTACTCTTACTGAGGATCAAAACCAACAGCGAAAAGAACAATGAAAGCTGCACATAAATAGCAAATAGTAATGGATAAAAATACTTGAAATATGTAGCAAAGATTACCTGAATGGGGAAACTCGAGTGTGCTTTATGAACCCATCCCTCTGAACTGCTCTGCTTCTTCGAGAGAACCCGTTTTCCCCTGAACTCATTCTTCCAGCCTGAAACCTCCGAAGATCTTACGCTTCTCCCACTGCCATCTAACCCAACCTCATATCTGCTACACGCTCGTACAATATTTCTCAAAGGAACAGCCATGATAACAACAGAAGCTACAGAATTACACACCAAAAAATAGATCCGAGTTCGGAAAAAAGTCTCTTCTATTCTTTACGAAATATGTTACTACCTTTGGCTCCCCTCAAAATTCAAGAAAATAAAAAAATCTTTCAGCTATAAACTAAGGAATTGATTAACGAGCCTCAACAAAGGCACAATCTTGCTTTAACTGTCTCCTCCAGAGACTCAAATATTTTTTGGTCAAAATCGGAACTTTTTTCAAAGATACAAAACTTCACAACTCTGAAAAGCTTGGAGAAACACAGAACAAACGCAAGGACCCAAGAAAGGTAAGAAATATCTTCAACAACTTCTACAAAGTTACAGTGTTTCTTTTTGTCTGTTCAACTCTTTGATCAGAATCCAAGGTCTCACGATAATGGTTGAAGGAATTAGAACTCAGAAAAGCTTCAGCCACCCAAGAAAGAAGAAAAAGGCACACAAAAATCCAAGTTTTGGGTCGTGGAAGAGAGAGTAACTTGCAGGGGAGGCGGAGCAGAAGAAGCACTGCACTGAATTGGGCAGGCAGCTATAAATAAGAAGGGGATGGGGAGTGACGTGAGTGGGGCCTCGAAGTATAAAAAGTGCGCACAAAGTTTTAATCTTTTATTCATTTGTTATAATAATAATAATAATAATAATAATAATAATAATAATAAAGTAATTTGCTGTGTCCACTTGATTATCCTTCATATGAATCTCACCGAAAAAAAATTTATTCATATAAAATATTAATTATCCTTCCATATATATATATATATATATATAATTTTAATAATATATTATAATCATAAATTTTAATTTTAATAATTAAAAACATACTTGATTGTTAAACACTAAATCTATTATATATAAGCACTTTATTATTTAGATACGAAGACGAGTAGTAAGTAATTTTTTTCAAATATCGATTTTAAACTATTGTATAGTAAAAAAAATTAATTATTTAAAATCTTTCTCAAATTTAGTATCGCATATATATATATATATGATAAAATAAATGTACATAGCTCAAAATTATAACCGTCCATTTACTTTGATAAAAAGCATCATCGAGCAAAATGTAAAAAAAATCGACTTCTTAGTTCTTACGAATGTGCAGACCTTGACGTTTCACGATCAAACCTCAAATCTCAAAAAAATTATCCATATAAAATATTAATTATCCTTCCATATATATATAATAATTTTAATAATATATTATAATCATAAATTTAATTTTAATAATTAAAAATATACTTGATTGTTAAACACAATCTATTATATATAAGCACTTTATTATTTAGATACAAAGACAAGTAGTAAGTAATTTTTTTCAAATATCGATTTTAAACTATTGTATAGTAAATAATTAATTATGTAAATTTTTTTCTCAAATTTAGTATCGTGCGCGTGTATATATATATATATATATATAAGATAAAATAACTATACGTATTATAATTTATAGCTCAAAATTGTAACCGTCCATTTGCTTCGATAAAAAAGCATCATCGAGCAAAATGCAAAAAATCGACTTCTTAATTTTTACGAATGGGCAGACCTTGGCGTTTCACGATCAAACCTCAAACCTCAATAATATATATGCGAGGTTTATATGTATGGTAATAAACTAATTTTTTGAAAAAAAACTAACGGAACTCATCTTTAACGATTTAAAATTTTACTATAAATTTGTTTTAGTGCTTATTGAAAAGGAAACCGATTGCTTTGACATGAAGTAATTAAGGTAAGTCTAAATGGATAAAGAGAGAAAAAGGAGCACGTAGGCCCTACTAAATTTAGGAGAGCTGTCTGATTGAATCACCAATGGAAAAAGATGATGACGATTGATGAATTGATGATTAGCTGACTATTCATTAAAAAAAGGAAAATATCTCCTAACTTTCTTATCGAAAAAAGAAAATTCTAACCAAATTCGGTTGGCACAGATGATTAGCGGGTCTGTGCCCCGAGTTGAAGGACCGGGAGCTAGTAGCCCCGAGTTCGAGCTTCGAAGTCACCAATTTAACTAGGATTTGTCGTGCCGCTTCCGTCCGAACACCGAATTAGTCGGGTGTTAGTAGCCCTGAACACCGGTGGGGTTTACTCAAAAAAAAAAAAGAAGAAAATTCTCATACTTAATACTAGATAAGAGACAAATCTAAGATCAAAGTAAAATAACTTGAAAAGAAAAAGTTATCAATCAATCTCTTAAATGGATCAATCGAGAATTTTAATTGTAAGCGCCGAGAAATTGAATGGTGATTTATTTAGTACTCTTTGTCATTAGCATTTAAGTTACGTGATACTATCAACATTACCGTGCCAAACAAAGGTAAAACGATATATGCACTTGGGCAACATAGTACGTAGATGTCCATATTTTTAATCTGTTGAGATGCTTTTTTTTTTCTGAAAAATTCTTTGAGGAAGTGAATAATATCTCCGAGTGACAATAATATTATAATATATTGTCAAAATCACATTATAGTATGCTGTGATAAATCTCAATAATAATAATAATAATAATAATTATTATTATTATTATTGTTTCCTCCAGATAAACAGAAAGTACAAGTGGCAGCTGATTGCTGACCAACCAAGCAACTCGCCTCACCTGTGCACTGGCGTGAAGGATGGAAATGTAGCAAGTTCATGTTCACTGTGTGGCTCAGAAATGATGGACAAGTGACCTGTAGAAAGATTTCGGTTGGATGCATGGGACATTAATTTGGATAGATGTGCTCTTTCTTAAGACGTCATTGGATTTTGTACTTGCGTCGGTGTCCTCTGACATGTTTGTTTTACACATCCAAACCATGGGCACATTACATACGTGCTCCCCTTCGCCCACTGGAAACTCTCCCTCTCTTTCTGTCTACTTCTCCATTTCCTTTGGTATCTGCAACAATAGATTCTTCTTTGATGATTTGTATATACTACTTTAATATTCTAAAGGTGCACAAGGAAACAATACAACAAAAAAAATATCGCCTATTTTACTCAAAATAATTGTGCATTAACTTAATTATATTTCGAATCAAAATGAAGGCGCATCATTTATGGACAGAATAAGGATACATTTGAAAATTGTTCAAATTGTTGGAGAAAAATCTACTTGCTTTTCATTCAGTGTGGATCAAAAAGTTCAAAAAATCTCACCAAATGATTTTTGTTTGAAAGAAGTTAAACTTTTAATAAAAATAAATACTCCAAAATAGTTCTACCAAACTCTAGCTTAACACTTTTTCTTAGGTTTGTATGAGGGTCGCATGCTTTCTATTCTTCTTTTAAAATTTTATTTGTTTAAACATTATAATTAATTTGAGCTATGACGACCATTAACTAGTCTACTTTGAGAGAAAAGAATAAAGACTCGAATCACCTTTAAAGTTTGATTTTCTAGAGTTCAACTTATTAGTTAACTGAATCAACCAATCTAGAATTTTCATAATTTAGTCTTAAAAAAATATTCTAATACGAGAAAAAATAATCATTTATTTTTTTTCTAATTGATACAATAGAACAAAGTTATTGTACTATCCTAAATAATTATCCATAGTTAAGTATCTTTATTAAAAATTGAATGGAGTTAATTGCTTTCCAAGTTAAAAAATACTGAAGTAATATGCTTATAATGTCTTATTGTCTTTGCGATTAATTAAATAATTAAGGATCACCTAAGTTAATTAATTTAATAGGTTAATATGCTTATACTAACCGACATATCTATTTTAGTACCTTTCAGTTACATTTTTATTCACCAATATGAACTTACCTTTTTACCTTATATTCTATCCACCTTATTCATCTATTTAAGCCTTTGACCTTGAGTACTCTTTCCATAAGTTGGAATAAAAGGTGAGAATTATAGTAAGGGAAAAAAAGGCAAGGCTTACAAAAGACAAATAAGGTATGTTTGAGATGGATCCAAACTTTTTTTTAAAAGTTGTAATACTTAAAACTTCTGAAATATAAAGTTTAAAGTTGAATATTAAGTTATTTTTTGAATTAGTAAAAAATTAAATTAGCTAGTGTATTGATGTGAAATTAATTTAGAAAACACATATTTTAGTTGTTGTTTAAGTAGCTAAATATTTCTCTTATAAATAATATGTCATATAATATTTAAAAAATTCTGAAACTTCTATGGAGTCATCCCTTAGAAGTATAATTTCTACATAAAAAAATATTTAAAAGTTATGTATTAATTAATGAGTATAAGTTTATCTTGCTAGGATAAACAATAACCATATCTAACTCAAAATTATACCATAAATTATGTATTTGAAAATAAAATATGAAACTTCAGGATTTACAACTTTAAAAGACTAGGGATCCAATCCAAGTCGAATGACCTCAAATAATATGTTTAAAGAAAGTTATGAAGAAAAAAATAATATGTTTTGTGAGAATTTCTGTACATAAGTCGTGAGATAGAAAACTATAAAATTAATATATGTTAAAGGTTTCATAGTCTACTTTAAAATAAAATAGTTTTATTTGATTTTGATATATTTAATGAAAATTGAAAATAAGTTGTTTATTGTGTGTCAATTTGCTAGAGTTCGTGATTGACCTCCTTGTGCGATTAATTTATCTTAATTGCAAATTACTTGTTTGACAGTAAATTCTAAGATTCTAGAATAATTATCTTATGAACATTTATTCTTCAATTAATTACTTGAAATTATTAAATATGAATAGATAAGAATGATCTATGCATCATTTCTTTGATATGTATTTTTACTAGTCAACATTTCAATGTATATATTTTGAAAATGTTGTATATTGAGATTAATTGTGATTATTGGATGTTGATACGCATTTCTAATCAATTATGTTAATGTGATTTCAATATGAATTTACATTTCTAATCAATTATGTCAATGTGTCATGTATTATGTGATTTTAAGTGTTTCGATGAAAGTATAATAAATAAAAGATTATTTTGCACAATAACGATAAAATCAAAATTAATCGCAACACAAAATAATCTTTGGGAGCTACATCTAGAATTCATCTATCAATACTCCAAAGTAGTGGAATCATTATATAGCTCAAATGTGAAAGCCCTTTAGAGTAACAGTCAAAAGAGAGATCTATAATGCACTGGTATATGATGTAGTATTGTAACATCAATAGTGAAAGCATTAAGTATAGACAATAAGTGAACACAAAAAAATGTGATCATGTTATATGGTTTTAAAATTTATGTGTGATATTTTATTTGTATTTTGAAAAAGAAATTGTGAAAGATGATTAATCCATATTGATCTATATGAATGAAAATGTCCTTATGGGTGCTTGAATTGTGCGATTTTATAAGATTCTTGAAAATAGGATAAATTATAGGGTTTAATGAATGTGTTTCCTACTTAAGTATGTAACACTATGTTACCTAACTTTCTAAACGTAAGATGTTAGATCTACGATGGATATCAAATTTTCTCTCTCCAATTTTTTTTGCATTCCATCGTAGATCTAACATCTTATAGTTAGAAAATTAGGTAACATCTTCATATTTATGACTCTTACATCATTTGCTTATGTGTAGGATTTGATATGCTTCATATTGATGGAATTTACTTACGCAATGAGTTTAATATATTGAATACCTACTTTTGAAATAAATTATATTATATGCATTTAATTTTATTTATTGACTCTACATACGAGTCTTTGCTTCAAGAAGAATACCCTAATTTTTTCCTATATATACTTGGATTCTGCAAGTTAAGAGACATGAATGGTGGTTGATCTCATGATGTCATTTTACACATGGAATAACTTTTGGATAGATAAAAAATATTTTTAGTTCTATTGTCCTTTTAGATATGTTATTATTGTACATGTGAACTTACATATTTGTGTGTATATTGTGATAATTATATTATAATGTAAAATAAGAATAAGTTGACTTGTTTATTTTTTACTTGTTTGTTTTATCTATTATGATATATGTGAAGTTTAATTTTTTGGCAATTGCTCAGGGATATTATATGCATGAGTTTATTATTATTTATGTGTCAACTATAATGATCCAAACTCTCAAAATGTGTTACAAATAATTTTATTCACTCGAGTGTTTGTTACAATTATCATCTACTCAGAAAGTTCATCCTGGAGGAGGAGGACAATATTTCATATGCTCCTTCCACCTCAATCAACTAAAAATAGAGGCCACAAAAGAGTGAACGATTATTCTCCTAACTTTTTTTGGAAACTAAGAGGAAGCAATTTGTCGAGACATCAGGCCAACTCTAAAAATATAGAGTAGAGTGAAAGATTAATTATTCTACCAACTTCTAATCATGTTGTAAAATTTGTGCAAGATTTCACATCCATCATCATATTAGGATAGGAAAACTATAATAAATAAATTGGAAGATTATGACATTGGGTTTCTTCTCTCAACCAAGTTTCTTAAATGTAAATCAAGAAATACGAATCCAACTATACACATATAAATTGAGAGTCAAAGATTTTGGACGTTGCCTTGCATCTAGGTCCACTTGCTTCTCTCATTCGTCTTAACCTTTTAAATTATACATTTTCATCCTAATAGTCATCATAATATGTCTTGGTCGCACCATCAATCGCTATCTATGCGGCAAAACCTTGCTTTGCATGTTGACATGTCCCTCTTTAACGCAATTGTTGCCTTTACCACGAGGCACAAATATTTGAAGTTTATTTTGAAAGGTAGAGATCAACTTATGTAAAAATCAAAAGTTTCATGTAGATTGCATAAATTGCTAGTTGGTATTGCACTCAACATGCACTTCCTATTGAAGACTTACTATTAGGACTAATATATAGCATTGGATATATCAAATTGTAATTAATTGGGGATTCAAATAAACTAGAAATGACCTATTAACATGTAAATTTCTCTAGTTTATGTGATTTTTGATTAAGGATTTAATGTCTCTTTATGATAATAGCAATGTCTCTAGATAATTGAAGAGTATTAACATTGTTTTGGATAAAATCCAACACTTTTACGATATATATATATATATATATATATATATATATATA
>LTAE01004036.1:9244-32119 GCA_001647135.1 Pontederia paniculata | reverse complement strand
CTCTCTCTCTCTCTCTCTCTCTCTCTCTCTCTCTCTCTCTCTCACTTCGATCGTCCTCTCCCTCTTCTTGTTTTGTTTCACTAATCATCGTGATGATCTCTTTCAATGTGCTCCTCCAGACAACGCCCCCGTCACCAAATCCTTCGTCGCCGCGAGCGCTCTCCTCACCGTCGTCATTGGCATGCGCCATCCTCCTCCGTCGCCTCTCCCCATCGGATTGTCCTACCAGGTCCCTCTCTCATTCTCTCTCACGTTAATTAGGTGCACCACTCTTTGGATCTTCTGATCCCACTTCACTCCTGCAATTTGATTCTATGTCGAAAAAAGAGTTCTTTTCTTGTTTGTAGACTTTGAATTTTTCTACTTGAGTAGAGGAGAGACTATTAAATGTAGTACTTTTTTTTTTCATACAGATCTTAGTCTATTGACCAATTTGCTAATTTGATGTTGAGTGACTATTTCAGCTCATATCTCATCATTTGGGGAACTATCGTTTGCTTATATATATACATTTTGATGCCGTGCGTCCCTTTTTTTACCCTTAAAATCACATTAGTTTGCCGATTATGGATTGCACAGAGCATGTTTGAGAAATTGCGCCTCTGGAACCTCGTTGCTTCAGTGTTCGCTTTCTCGTCTACTCCAGAGTTGATGTTTGGCCTGTATCTACTCTATTACTTCAGGGTTTTTGAGAGACAGATAGGCTCGAATAAATACTCGGTGAGGTCATTTTACACTGTTTTATTTTTCTGAAATTGAGCTAAAGGATGTAACCCTCACGTGTTTTAAGCTTTTACTTTGACATTTTCCCAATTTTGCTTCCTATCAACAATTCCCTTTTGAGGTTTCATTGTCTATTCCTGTTGTTTAACATGTAGGTTTTCATGGCCTTTTCCATTGTGGTGTCATCCGTGTTGGAAGTCCTTGCATTGGCATATCTAAAAGGTGTCAACTATTATTTGATTACTTTGCTTTCCATTATTGTTGTCGTCAATTAGGATATTTTGTTTTGTTTTCACAGTAAAAGGCTGCTGCATGTCACCTTGATTTAAGTTTGTATAACTTATTTGGCATATAATAATGTGGCTGCATCAATCAATGTAATAGTAGAGTTGGTAGTAGGGGCAAAAGGGAATTTTTCACTCAATAATCAAACTTTTTTTTAATGAATACTAATTAAATGTTATTATTACTAAATGTCTTAACATTTTTATTTTGTCGATAAAGATCTGGCCTGTTATGCATTTATGATCAAATATGTACCTTTACTCTTTCTTAAAAATATGTGTACTTTGAACTTAAATTGTGACCTTGTCTATTTAAATAGCTATAAAGCAGGTGAAAGAAGCTCAAGGAAAGTGGGTAATCAGTATTCTTGGATTGGTCAGAACTAGTGTTATCTACAAGTCCATCAGTAATTGCTGTAGTGATTTACCAAGGCAGTGACTCATATTTGAGGATTATGAAGATGCCAAACTATGAGTGTTCTATGACGAACTTTGAGGAATATAATGCATAAAAATGAATCTCAAACACAATCAAGTTTCTTACCTTGAAATAAAAATTAATTTGGACAACGTTCACTCATATAAAAGGCATTTAGGAACTGACATAAAGAGAAAGCTAATCTATATTTTCATTTGCTTCACTGAAACTTGGTTTGAACATATTGATAGTATTTGTTCTTTTTTGTTTCATGACGATGTGGCTGTTACAGAGCAAGATTTATACTTACTGTTATTTTCTGTTCTGTTGTTGTTGACTGATATTATTTTTGAACTTTGAAGTAGTTCTAGATCATGTTTGTTGTTGACACTAGGGTGCCAACTGCTGCATACTTCAGCACTATGATTATTCTTATGCTGTTCAATGGCCACTTTATATTGATCAGACAACTTTTATGCAGATCCTTTGTACACCCTAGCTCCGGGTCCATATGGTCTTACTTTTGCTGCTTTTGTACCTTTTTACTTCAATATTCCAGTTTCATCACGGATTCGTATATTTGGGGCAAACTTTAGTGATAAGTCGTTCATATACTTGGCAGGTTTTCAGGTAAATTTGATGTTCACATCATGATGTATTTAAGTATTTTTATGCGTGTATTAAATTATCTCGTTTCCTTTTGGACAGCTTCTTTTCTCTTCATGGAAGCGGTCTATAATCCCTGGTTGTTGTGGTTTACTAGCTGGATTTTTGTACCATCTAAGTGCATTTGGTATCCGAAAAATAAAGGTCCATATCCAGAACTTGAAAAACTGTATGTCAATGTTATTAACTGCATGTGATATTTTGTATTGAATCTCAATGTTCAGATTTTTCTTTCTAGATTCGGGTTATAAATCATGAAATAGGACTTTTCTTTTCTGGTAATAATTTGTTAAATGAGTCTAGATACTCACTGCTGACTAAAGTAAACTTTTGCACTTCATTTTTCCCCTTTGATTTGGAGATGTTAGTTGTCCTTAATAATTTTCTTGCTTCTATCACATTATTAGTGATGATGTAAATTTGAAGTTTTTTTATAAACAATGCTATTTATAATTACCTTTTGCTTATAGACATATAATGGCTAACTTATATCATATATCAACATCGTATAGCCCCAAGAAGAGATAATCCTTACCCCCAAATATGTTACCTTGATATCATTCAAATCTTGTACAGGTAGAAGAAAATAACATACAATAAAAAAGCAAAGCAGGTCTTCAGCGACGCGCCCAAAGCGATGCCGTCTCAATGAGGATTGTTAGATGTATACACGTCCTTTTCGGTCAGCACATAGCCCCTTCCTGAAATCGTGTTTCGTATGCTTACGCCATGGTCACCTTGCCAAGGACTGTATTGGCCCTCTATATTGTCTAAGGTGGGACCAAACTGGCCATCACTAGTTCACCTGCCACATACCAAGACTAGTGAGGTCCATGACCAAAAAGGAGAAAAGAACACCGGAGGTGTCGAAGAAGAACAAGGGAACACCAATGACAATGACATCACCTGCGACCTTTACGGTAACATGAGCTATAGTCTCCTGCTCCCCCACCTTGTTCGCCTCCTTTCAGTTGTCGTTGGCTATCCAATGGAGCGTCACATCCTCTCGTGCCTTGTCAATGTAGCCTCCAACAACCTTCCAAGCATGTACTTCACTCACTCGATGCTCCTCGCAGTCCTTGTAGCGGACTCGCCCTTCCACTTGTGCATTTCAAACAGCCTATATTTGCTCTTGCCAAGTACGCCAAGCAGCAACATGCATTTACTGTTCACCTTCCTCCCTCTTCCCTTGATGACGTTCTCACTTGGTGACCTTGGGAGACCTTAGATGACACCACATCAAGGCCATTGACAGACGACCACCAAGATCGGAATCCGGTGAGTCCCTTTATCGTTGATGACAACGGAAGTTGTGTAGGCAATCACTAGGACCTTCGACCACTTACAACCGATGGAAATCCCCTCTTTGGGGTTGCTAGAGACATATCTTGTATCACAACGTCAATAAACCTCCTCTTGGGTCGTCGGCCACCTACGTTCATTGTGCTCTGATTCGAGTAGAATGCTTCACGATCAAGATCAAGTGATCAACACCTCAAGGGAGCGACGATAGTCTGATGTGGTCGCCGAAGAAAGATGCATCAACGTCGGAACCTATAACGACTCTAGCTCAACCTCCGAGGTCGTGTATGAGGTGGTTGATGTCAAACGTCCATTGGCAAGTATAAAGACACCTCTACCAAAACCTTAACCACCTCCCCACCCCACCTCAACACCCTCCTAGCCCCACATACCGCATCACCGACGAATCAACGTCTTCCTAGCCCCACATCATGGAGCTGAACCTTACCACCCAAGCTGAGACATGCCATCCAATTGAGCCTAGCTCCCCTTCTCATGAAAACAAATACCCCGCACCTGAACATCTGTCTAACCTTTCAACAGTCTCCAAGCCGACTTGAACACCAAGTCGACCAAAACCCTCCGCCGCAAACACCCAAGCCACAAACCAGGCTTGATCGAAGAAGAGGGCCGACGACTAGAGGATTCCAAATCAAATGTCAGTGCTGAGACCAAAGTGGTCAGCCAAGTGCTTCCCTCTCCCCCACATTGTATTAAACCCTGTCCACCAGGGAGTGGGGTATTGGCTCCACAGCAAAGTCCTTCGTCCATTGCTATCCTTTGCAAGGTAGGGCCCACGACTACCGACCCTCAAACAAGTTTTTGAGACAATTGCACGGCGACAGAAGTGGGTACCACCCCGGGTGATACTCAAGTGGATCATCAACAGTAGTCGATGATTATGGCCGCATGACTACTGAGATCTCCATCGTGGTTGAGGCGTCCAACTTTTGGGAGTGCTAGATGGATGACACCACGAGTGGGAGGTCATGTCATATGGGAGTGCACACATGCTCCATGATGGCTAACTCGGTCTCCCAATAAAACTACTCTCATGGAATGTGCGTGGCCTTGGGGAGTCCGACAAGCATCAATCACTTGGATGCTACTTATGTTCGTGGGGACTAGATGTTGTTTTACTTCATGAAATGAAACTCACTTAGTGTGATGATCGCATGTGGGGTTAGATTGGGGGATCACGGCATGCTGGACATATCAATCTTGGGTCTGTTGGCCGATCAGGGGGTGGGGTTGGATCATCGGATGGTGAACTGACTTTTCGTCATGATTTGTTCTTGGAGGGAGAGGTTCTCTATCAACACATGTTCGATGGCAAACGAACTACCACCAATATTTGATCACATGCATCTACGGTCCACTCACGAACATTCCAAAAGCGTATATGGAAGGAGCTACACGGTCTATACGCATTTAGCTGGTCAGAGGCGATTTCAATGCCACACTAGACATTGTTGATCACCCCATTGTGATGCGTAGTAGAGATTCTAAAGCAGTAGAGTTTCAGGATTTCATTGAGTCACTCTCTCGTGGACTTCCCATTGACCAATTGCGGATTCACATGAAAGAGCACAACCTCACCATCAGCTCGCTCATGGCTTGATCATTTCCTTGGTTCACTTGAGTTGTCGGAGACCCACGAGCTAGCAAATGTGTAGGCCATGGACAAACATTTTTGGACTAGACTCCCTTATGTGGTGGTCTAATGAAAGCCAATCCATGGGCTCATGCTTCATATTTGAGTGTTCATGGCTTTTCGAGAAGGGCTTCATGGAGGGTCGTTGAGCTGTGGTTGACCATGCCCTCGTTGGAGTCCGTGCTGAGGATGCGAGCCACTAGCCACATGGCTATCCTTCCTCTATGACTACCTCAGGAGGCATCAATGGAGCAAATACGAGAGATGGGAGGCCTTAGAGGTGATCTCTCGCTTGGACCAGGCAGAGGATGACTGTGACCTCACCAAAGGCACCATCGGACGATGATAAAGGCAAAGGACAAGAAGGTAGAGATCTAGTGGAGGCAACATTCACCAGATGTGGCTCCAAGAGGGCGATGCCAACAGTAGGTTCTTTCACCCCTATGCGAGCAGTCGTCGCAAGTTCAACAAGATCGGGACAGCCATTGCAACACATTTTAGGCGACCTTGAGGAGACCACCACCAGTTAGGTGGCGGTGGTATGCTTGAGATTTCCCCCGTTTATCTTATGACCACATTTCTTCCTTATCCCTAGTCATTACAGAGGCGAAGGTCATGCAACATTTGCATGATCCCAATGGTGGGGGCTCTCTAAACGACAATGACTTTTTCGTCTTCTTTTACAAGGAGTTTTGGTCCATCCTGAGGGAGGATGTCATAACGGTCATCCACGAGTTTGGGGGTGAAAGTCGGGGCTTCGAGCACCTCAACCAGTTCCTAATCTTCATCTTGCCCAAGCGCATACCGGTTTAGGAGATTGGAGACTTTGACTTTTCCGTCTTCTTTTACAAGGAGTTTTGGTCCATCCTGAGGGAGGATGCCATAACGGTCATCCATGAGTTTGAGGGTGAAAGTCAGGGCTTCGAGCACCTCAACCAGTTCCTAATCTTCATCTTGCCCAAGCGTACACCGGTTGAGGAGATTGGAGACTTTCGGCCAATTGCTCTATCCAACCGCATTTATCTCATCGTGGCAGGGACACTAGCAAATCAATTGAGAGAGGTGCTTGATGACCTAGTGCAACGACTTTCATTGGCAGTAGATTCATCATTGTTATCTACATCATCGCCCTGAGAGATGATCATGACAACGCACAAGGAGTCAAGGCTTCCTTTGGAATGTTGATTTCTCGAAAGCTTATGATTCAGTCTCATGGCCTTTCCTGTAGCACTTTTTGTAGATGTGGGATTTCCCATATACTTGGATCTCCTAGATGAAGCGATGTATCTCCATTGCTTCCTTCGTTGTCTTAGTTAATGGGCGACCTACAAGGGGTTGGATCCAATCATAGTGAAGAGTCCGACAAGGGTGCCCCTTCGCGCCCATGCATTTCATATTGACCGTCGATGCCCTAGCCTGATGCACTTTCTCAACATGCAGTATTGGTCTCATCAGTGGATTCTCTCCAAGTGGTGGCAAGAACAACCTGGGATATCGAGGTACCACCCGGATGGCTCTATGGGAGACTATTGGCTTTGGTTATCGGGTCACTATTCAACGAGAGAGGTTTATAGACAAATTTTCCTAAGAGGTAGGGTCTCGTGCACATTGCTCAAAGTTAAGATCTTCAACTCCTTGTTTAGACACCCCACATTTGCATTCTGTGGGTCAGCAGTGGAAGATATTGAACGCCTATTCTTCACCTGCTCCATTGCCTCAGGGACATGGCGACACTTGAGACTTGCAGACATTGACAAATTAGGAGTGGATGGTTTTTGGGACTCTTTGCAGGCACTTGGTACGCATGATTGATCGGGATGGAGACGAGCATGGGCAAGCTCCATGGCTATTGCAAAGTCGATATGGCTGCAACGTAATGGAGCGATTTTTATTTTTGAGGGTAGGAGAGGTGCTACATAAGGATATAGTACACCACTCATTCTTTTTGATGAGATAGTGGGGTTTTGGCTAGCTCCTTTATTTGGTTTTCAAGATCCCTTAGTGGCTCTCCTATATACACTTTTACATTTCCTCGTTTACATATTAATACAAGCGGATGATTACTAACCTTGTAGCCATCCTTTCCTCAAAAAAATAAAAAAAAAGCATAGCAACTTGTCTTTATCTGTGAAGGGTTAAAAGGTTAACGTAGACATTGTGATCAAAATATGACATGCAAAAATATTATAAGTCTGTATTGTCTAAAAATAAATGACATTTGAATTTGTCGAAGGATGAATAAGAACTGCCGAAACAAGGAAAAGAAAAAAAATCTACCTGACGTCTAATAACTTTACTTGGGGAAGGGAAGGAGTTATTTAATTTTATCAGTATTATGTTATCTTCCAAATATGTTAATTTTGTCATTATTATGTTATATTCCAATTTTTCTTCCAAGATAAAACTAGGAGATCAGTAGTTTATGGTGAGGAAATAAGAATGCTAGAAGAGAGGACATGATGGAAGGAGACATTTTGTTGATGAAGGAACTGAATGGTGTAGTATAATCAGGTGATTCATAATGGAAAAAGGATAACCATTCAATAGAATATATATTTTTTTAGAGAAGAAAGGACAACAAAAAATTATAGTTGCCATTCATATGTATTACCAAAAGTTAACTTTACAAGTATGAGAGTTGAGTTCCGTATAGACGGAGCCTCGAAGTCAAAAGTCTAAGAAAATAAGAGAATGACTAGCCAAAACCCCACTCGCTAATAAAAAAGGAGGCATGGTGTACAATATTCTCTGTATAACATCTCTCGCCCCAAAAAATAGTGCGGTTACGCTGCAG
The DNA here is from genome assembly GCA_001647135.1 of Pontederia paniculata. Lineage (NCBI taxonomy): Eukaryota > Viridiplantae > Streptophyta > Magnoliopsida > Commelinales > Pontederiaceae > Pontederia > Pontederia paniculata. The sequence continues at coordinate 24,278 of LTAE01004036.1, read as the reverse complement.
CCATATTGCCCAAGTTGTGGCCAAGCCCATAGCCCAAGATCGCTGCCACCCTGTGCTAGCATGCGTACCGAGTGACCTGAGTGAGTCCCAAAAAGAGTCTACTTCGGAGTAGTCAATGCCTGTGAATCCCAAACGACGCCATGTCTCTATGGCTATAGCACAGTCGAAGAAAAGGTGGGCTAAATCCTCCTCCAATGCGCACATAGCACATGTGGTGTCTGTCTGAGGCGCCCATATGGCCTTGTAGACCTTGGTGAGAACCTTCCCGCACCGTAGAAGCCAGGCAAAAATCTTGACTTTGAGTGACGTGCGTGAACGCCAAATATGCGACGTGTCGACTCTGATGGTCTCATGTACTTTGCCCTTAGGAAGTAGCTGCTTATAGACTTCCTTTGCTGAGTAACCCCTGAAGACCATACCCAGCCATCTGCTCTGGACTCATCTGGATGAGATCTCGATATTCGCTTGAGGAGACGAAGGAGCTCCTTGAATCACCGGTCAGAGAGGGCCGACCTAAAGAGTGGCGCCCAAGAACCACCCCTGAATCGTTGTGAGATGACCAAAGATCTACCACTGTCTCTGTTGGATCTATCGATAGGGCGAGAAGTCTTGGAAAGGCCATCGCTAGTGTGTCATCCGTCAGCCATTCATGATGGCAGAAAGAAAAATCTGAACCGGAGCCCAAGGAAGCCCGAAAGAACTGTCGTGCCCTAAGGAGGATGGTGGACACTCCTTGCCAGAAGGCAGAGGCTCCTTGTGGTAGATGTGGCTTGGAGTCCCATGAGAGATCTCTCCCATAGCATGCTAGAAGACCTCGCTCCACAAATCTGTTTCTGGACCCATGATGTGCCCAACCCAACGTGCAAGAAGAGTGTGATTGGCCCAACGAATTTTCCGAACTCCAAGGCCGCCTAGAGAAATGGGGCGGCAGATCCCTCTCCAGGCTACTAGGTGGATCCCGGATCTCTCAGCACTGCATCCTCGCCAGAAGAATCTGCTCCTCAATGTGTCCATACGCCGCTCGACTTGGCTGGCATACGTAGGATTGACATGTAGTAGGTAGGAAACAATGTAAGAAACTGCCTTGAGGAGAACTAAGCGTCCACCCCGGGATAGTAGTCTAGAGCTTCAGCCATGTAGTCGGTGCTCCATGCGCTCAATAATCGGGATCCAGCTGCGCGAGCCAATGTGTTTGTCTGATAATGGTAATCCCAAATATGTGATCGGCAAGGTGCTAACAGGTGTCCGCAACTCCGCACTACATGCTGCTGCCTCCTTTGAGGTCATGCCAAAGGGTATAAAGGATGACTTGGCATGGTTTATCAGTAGGCCCGAGGCAATTCCAAACATCTCTACCATGATCGCAAACCGACGGGCCTCTCTGATTGACCCCTCGATAAAGAAGATTGTGTCATCTGCATAGTGGAGGAAGGGAATGAGGTTGTCCCTGCCCCCCTTATGATGCCTCCCTGACATGTGGAGAAGGTACACCGGGCCAAAGCATCCACTGCCAATACAAAGAGCATGGGCGCAAGCGGGCACCCCTTGGATAACCGCCATGGCGTCTGTCCTGAGGATCGACCAAAACTCCTAGTAAAATAAGATTGGGAACCCGTAAGGTCCTGGTGAGCCCTCCCCATTGAGGTCACATAAGGCCTGTGTGACCTCCGTCTCTGTGAAGACCTATGACAAAGATGAAAATTGATCAGTAGATAAACTAGGGAGGTCTCGAGCCGACCACCGCCATCGAGGTGGCAGTTAGTCTCCTTGAGATCGCCTGTAGTGCGCGGCGATAGCATCCTCGATCTAGGTGTGGCCTGTGATGGTTTCCCCCTGCACCGTGATTTTGTCTATCCGATTGGAGCGCCGACGATTGCTCGCGAAGAGATGGGAGAATCTGGTGTTTGCATCCCCCTCTTGGAGCCATGTCTGGCGTGAGCGTTGCTGCTAGTGAATATCTTCTTCTCTTCCATCTCAATAACCGTCTGATGGAGTCTCCTCTCAGCTATCTCCTTGAGGGTGAGATCATGGTGGTCCTTTGTCTGGTCCAGGTAAGAAACTGTCTCCAAGGCCTCAGCACGATGCCTCTCTCTGGCCTCTCTAATCTTCCTCCGATATTCTCGAAGGAAGTCTCGAAGAGCTGATAATCTGGTGGCGAGTGTTCGTGCCGCTGAGTTTGATGGAGGGATGGATGACCACTGCTCCGCGACCCTCTCTCTAAAGCCCTCCTCGAGCAGCCAAGAGTGCTCAAATAGGAAGTAGGAGCCGATAGAATGACCCTCATTGGACCGCCATAGGAGAGGGGTGTGGTCCGAGAAGGGTTTCTCCATAGCCTGGGCATCCGCAAGCTGATGTGTCTCCGCTAGCTCCAGTGAATCGAGGAATCAATCAATCCTCGAGCGAGTGGACAGCGATGCCGAACTCCTCCATGTGAATCTACAATTCGAAGGTGGGAAGTCCATCAAGGAATGAGCTTCAATGAAATTTCGGAACTCCTCTGCACCTGAGTTCCTGCTACATCGTCGTACTGGGTGGTCGTCAGCGTCTAGGGTGACATTGAAATCCTCACCAATCAGCCATTGGCTCGTTGGGAAGAGTTCTCGAATGCTGTGGAGTTTCTCCCATAAAGTCCTTCGTAAGGCCGCTATGAGGGGGCCATATACACAGGAGAAGAGAAACAATTGTCCGTTCGACCGCCTGCGGGCATGCACCGAACTGAAAACCTCTCCGACCGAGACTCGACCACCTCCAGAAGGTCGGCTCTCCATCCTATGATGCATCCTCTTGATCTGACAATTGACCCTAGGGTGACATGACCATCTAGCCAGGTCCCACCAATCTGTCGCCATGTATGGTCATCGCACTCGGTGAGTTTTGTCTCCTGAAGAAAGACCACATCTACTCCCCATGATCTCAATAGCGTCCTAGCGATCGATGCCTCTCGGCCTCCCCAAGGCTGCACACGTTCTAGGTGAGGACTTTCATTGGGAATCTGTATTCTCTCTCACGGTCATGGAGCGTGTGCAAGCACCCACATGACGCGATCTCGTGCTCCTGTTGTTTCCTAGCGACCCGCCCTGGAATTTCGTTGCCACTGCTACAATGCGGACGTCCTCCTCCAGGCGACCCTCCAGTAGGTCACCCAGTGCATCAGGCCTGGTGGCTACCTCCACCACCGCTGCTGTCTTCTCCGAGCTGCTGGTACGATCCGGGGCTGCTGATAATGAGGGTGATGACACCTCCCCGCTCGGGACAGCCTCGGGTAGGAAGGATACCGTAGAGTCGGTGGCAGGTAGGGCTTGGTAGGAGGCAGGTAGTGAGCGGGTGGGAGCGGGGCTGGTCGACCTTTGTTTGCGTCACCGACAGTAGTGGAGTACGGCGGCGAGGGATCTCAGATGGACTGGCGAGGACTCCCGTGGTAAAGGTGTTGGTGTCATCTCTTGTGAACCCCGCTCAAGCTGTGGGAGCTCCTTGACGAGGGATGTTGGATTGGCGACTGCACGAGCTGAGGGTGCATCTGATGTGGCTTTGGCGAGGCTAGCTAGGGGAATGGGTTTGGGTTGGGAAGAGGATGGTGTGGATTCGGTGGAGGTGAGCAATGTAATGGTGGGCGAGTTGAGGTCAGTGGGAGATGGGAGAGGGAGTGTGGTGGGGACTGGATGGTTAGGTTCAGGTGATGGGGGTTCGGGTTCAGGTGGAGCAGGGCTTGATGGGCGCTGATCCGGCTGGGATTTGGGGTTGTAGTGGAGGCAAGTGGTGGCTCAACAGCTGTCCTCTTTCCCATCCTTGTTGCGTCAGTTCCGACGACTCCTGTGACAACTTCCGACCAGCGCCGGGGAGGTGTCACTATGCACTTGGAGACCCACCAGGAAGCTCTTTGGTCCGATAAAAGGGTGATTGACGTCAGTGGTTTGCGGCCGGGGAAGACTATGGCTGATGCCTCCATACACGAGATGTCTGGGGATCCAAGGGATGGTATCGACATCCTTAATAGCGGTCCGAAATGTCAGATGATCGCTTGGACAGTCTCTGCTGCCATCAGGTGAAGAGGAATCCCATGAAGTGTGAACTTGCGAGCTGCTAGTGTTGGCACTGGTGCTGCCCCATCGGCCAATTCCCAGGGGCGCCAACTTAGCGTACCATCAGGTGGGAGGGGGAGGGAGGAGGCCAAGAGAATCTCCCGTTGTTGCGGCGAGCTCGGAAGGAGGAGACATTGCCGTTTGGAGACCCGGGACAGGTGAAAGGGGGAACTGGGCCTAGGATGGTGAGCAGCATGGAGCGGATGACGATCATGTCATCAAGGTCCTGTGACGCCATGCCTACCAGACAGGTCTTGAGGAGGTCGACGCTTCGCTGCACCGTCGCTGTCCATGGGATGGAGACAACGCATTGGCCAACAAAATTCTGGATTGCACACGTCGTCGCTTGTGGTGGCCTGTGCATCTCTGATGGTTTTCGGAATGCCGACCTCGCTGATCTATTCCTTTCCTTCGCCAGCTTCAAGGTTGTGCACGTTGCTTAACAGTGACCCGCCTGTCCGCACCGTAGGCAGCAAAGGGGGCCAGAGCAGACTCGGGCAAAATGTCCGTGGCAAAGGCATTTGAAGCATACATCTTCCTGGTCTTCACATCTCGGTCGGTGATGCCGCCAGGAGTGCGTTGGCCATCCCCCTTCCTCCAGGTCGTGCTGCTGATAGGGCATCGGTGGAGCTGGGGGAGTCGCGATCACCGTAGGAGATAGAGAGGTCGCGGTGTGAGAGCTGGAGGAGGAGAGAGGACTCCCGAGTCATGAAACTGGAGGGGGAGGGAGGGGTCGCGGACGGTGGAGGGTGGAAGGAGGGGTCGTAGATGCTGGAGGGGGGAAGGAGGGGTCACGGAAGCTGGAGGGGGAGGAGAGTTGCGAGCGCCAGTGGGGGGAGAGGATATGCCGTGGGAGGAGGTGGAGGGAGGGAGAGATGTTGTGGTGTGAGGTCACGACGTCTAGGTGGAGGGAGAGGGGGGAGATCGCGCGAACACCGTGGGTGGAGATCGCGCGACTTAGGGCATCAGGAATGCAAGTGAGGGGAAAGGGGAGACGCCGCCGGGATGGAGCTCCTAGAGGCGGATGTGGTGCCGGCGGGATGGAGCTCCTGGAGACAGGAAATGTCGCCGCCGGGGTGGAGTTACCGAAGGCGCTTCATCGAGCATTCAATAGAATATATGATGTCTGGTTTGCAGCAAATTTGACTGTGATGCATAATGCAGTTAGAGATGCCTTATAAGTGCATTACCTCCTACTATATAATGAATCAAACAGCACATTTTGAAGTAAATATTCTCATTATGGAGTATTGTAGTGGTATAACTGGGTTGGATAAGGGTGCAATCAAAATTCAAGCAGAAAATAAGATTAAAAAGGACAATATTCTTGCAATTATATCCGAACCAACAATGTTTGATGCTAAGCCATTTTGAATATCACTAATCTTCAAATTAGTTGAGCAAAAGAGGAGGTAAATTTTACCAATTAACATGAAGTCATTGCCCATGTGGGGACGATGGGCGGGAGGGAGAGGGAAATTGTTGGGATGTGGTGTTTTAGATGGACTTTCAGCCCACTAGTGCATCTTTTTGATAACTTAATTTTTTTATGAAGGGAAGGATGATTGCGGGGCACGGGCAATCACCGGGATTCTTTTAAAACTGAAATGGTAAGTGGACAAGTGCTAGGGTTGTCAGAATCTCGATCTGACTAGTAAGATCTTATGATCGTTCAGAGGGAAAATGATTTTGATCTTAGATAAAAGACATAGGATCTTTTCTAGATCTTGATCTAGATCTTAGGATCTTATGGCCCTAAGATAGCAGTACAAACCCTTCTTTTACATTATGACATTATAATAGGATATAAAATAAAAATAAAAATTAAAGTGAAACATAAAAGACCTTGACCGAATTTTCTATCATATTTTTTTTCTCTTATGCATCATTCTCTAAACGTCATCTAATAATCAAATATTATCTTACGGTTTTTTGAAGCTTTCCATCGAAATTGAGTGGTCACTATTGAGCATAAATCAATATCATCTTTCCGTTTTAAGATCACATTTTGTTTTACAACATATTGTGTTTATTATTTTTTTTATATTTATATTAGATATCATATTATGCCTCACTAAAAAAATCTATATACATTAGTAGATATTTTAAAGTATAATTTATATTTATAGGATCTTACGATGCTCGATTCAATCTTACAATCTTCAATCCTCGAACACCCTTAGCGATCTTGACAACCTTACCAGAGTATATAAAGCTGAAGAAAATAACAATGAGAGGGATGTGGATAACCACAAGAAAACAACTCCAATGCCCCTCCTCCACTCATTAATAAAAAAGGAGATAATTTTTTTTTTGAAAGGGGAAAGGACGACTACACAGTTGGTAGTCATCCACTTGTATTAGAGTAGTAAAGTATATATACAAGTGTGATAGAGAAGGTTACATTATAGGTAAAACCTTCCAAAAAATAGCTCCCAAAAGAAGGAAAGAAGACCCTATCCCAGATCCCACTCCCTCATAAGACTGGAGATGTGGTGTACGATATTCTCAGTGTATCATCTCTCCCCCCCAAAAATTGTGCGATTGCTGAACAGTATTCTTGATATAGCACCTCGTCCCCAAAATATATATGGTTGTAGCCAAATGGCCCACATAATTGCCAAGGATACCATCAGCAGCTGCCTCCATTCCTAGTCCGCAAACACACATTTTGATAACCTGATGGATTCGCATAGATTATAACCGCAAGAAAACAATCCCAATGCCCTTCCCCCACTCATTAATAAAAAAAGGATATATGATGAACAATATTCTCGATATAGCACCTCTCGTCCCCAAAATATATATGGTTGTAGCCAAATGGCTCACATAATTGCCAAAGATACCATCAGCAACCACCTCCATTCCTAGCCCCCCAAACACGCATTTTGATAACCTGATGGATTCACATAGATTATATTCAGATGGATCTAATTTTTTTTTAATTAAACCAATTTCGTACATCCCTTTAGGCGGATCAGATAGGTTTTGAAAGGGCAGCTGAAAATAACAACAGTTGACTGTTTTGTTTCTTAGTTACCCTCACATCTTCATTTGACTAGATGCTTTATAGGAAGTTACATAGCATCTAATATTCAGAATGATAACTTGAGCAGTATTAAAAATAACTCAAATGAACCTTTGAAGCGGATTTGTGGTGAATGATTCTCCTGATGAAGGTCCTAGGTTCAATCCCTCATGGAACATTCTCCTATTAGTTTGTGTGTTAACTCTTTCTTTATGATGGATTTGATTCTATATCTGGTGTTTGGTAGCTCTTATGTATGGCTGTTGCCTGTTGTAAATTGTGTTATCAAGACATAAATAGAAGAATTGAAAGAGAATGGTTTGTCCAACACGTACAAGGTAATTTGGATTAAGATGAAAATAATGGTTAAGATTTATTAGTAAAAAGATGGTTAAGATGATTGTGATTATAAACATTTCTCATCTCAATTACATTGACATTAAATCACGGACATACTGCCTGTTTAAAATCTATAGCTTTAAATAAAAGTCTTGTCTGACTCGATCATGATCTTTATTGTCCATCTAATCCAACTTCATGTTCGGCTTAATGAATTGTATAGAAAGATTTTGCTAAATAGGCTGTTTCTCAAAAAAAAATGCTAAATAGGCAAGTGTGTAAATTAGTCTTTATTCAATATTTACTTCTTTTTGTGATGAAAATCTTTTGTGATCATTTTTCTCTACACTATAAATTTTGCATGATACATATGCCAATGTTATTATTATTTGAAGGTTTGCAATGACTAACTTGGCTTTGAACGTTGTACAGTTTCCAAATGCACTTACGTCATTTTTCTCGCGGTCACAGTGGCCCTCATCAACTAATTCCTCACCAACATTGTCGACTGGGAATACTTTAGGAAACAGACATTTTCCTGGCCAGCTGGAGGTAATCCCATCTACATGCCTATATATTGCTAATAGAGAATCTTCTTGGAAAGTCCTGTATGATGCCATAAGAAATTCACTGTGTATATTATACATTGCTTCTATGCTTTCATTTTTACATCTGTAAATGTGTTCTTTCATAAAAGCAAGACAATCTTAAATTAAAGGTAATGATCTTGTAACATAGCATTTCGGTCAGTTGAGCGCACGAGGCTCTCAACCTGTACCCTTTCAGAAAAAAAATGAATGATTTACATCCAACTTCTGTGTAATCTATATGCACCTTATGATTGTGAAAACAGCATCTGTGTAAAGAAAATATCTTCGAAGCTGATATTTGGTTGAATTTTGTGTATATCACTAATCTAGAAGTCATTGGCATTTTCTTTCAAAAACAACGCCAGTAGCATTTTCTTTTGACTATATGGAGCCAACTGTAGAGCTTATCATAGGTCTTTGGAGCTAGCCATTTGGCAACTGTTGTGGGTGTAGTAATGGTAGTTGAACATGAAAAAAAGGATAAAAAGATGGAAGAGGACAAAGATGAAAGAAAGGAAGGATACAATGCCAAATACAACATAAAACAATTATCATCATTTTTTTTCTCTTTGCTCATCTTTCGGAATAGCATATAATTTTAGGTTAGTTCATAACCATGTTCATTGAATCCATGCTTTGGTTCCATGTATTTTGGTTCTAATTCCTCTTATTTGTATCAATCTATTCTAAGTTGGAAACTGTATCTTGGTCAGCGTCAGGGTGAAATCACCCTATAGTAAGGTTGTGTCATATCCAAAAAAATTATCCAAGAGCATTTCTTTTATGCCTAAAGTTATATGTAGAGAAAGTTCAATGTATGTTTAACTACTCCCGCCCATGTTTTTTCTTTTAGAAAAGAGAACGCAATTAGCAATCAGTTGAAGCTTTTTTTTTACCATTGAATTAGTCACTGAGGAAGAAACTTGTGAAGTGGCTGAAAGTACAGATTTGGGTTTGCATTACCAAGTTTATGGTGCTGAATGATGCATACGTTCTGAAACCGGTTGCTTGTGAAACTAAAGTATGTAGATGCATAAGTTATACAGAACCTTTTAGAACTGAGGGAGAAACATCCTAGACCGAAGAAGAGTAAATCGGCACAAGTATGAAGACTTGATTTATAGCTAATAAAGAATTGAAAGGATCTAGAAATGAATTATTGGAGCTGACAGTTGGGTAGTTTTTGCCTACCAAAAATAATTTAAAGAGTGAAACAAGTCAGAATTGGTACTCTATTTTATTCATTTTTATATGTTTTAAGGCCTCTTTTGTGAGCTTAATAAGGCATTGTGCATTGAGATTTGGTTATTGAATTGTATAATTAAACTATACTTTTGTGAGCAATGTAGAATCTTCGAAAATTTCTGTATCCTTTCTCATTGTTGATGCAGGGAAATTATCCTCCAGCACATTATCCTATCCCAAGACCACCAGAAACTTCAGTCGCAACATTAGTCTCTATGGGATTTGATGCTGACTCTGCTAGGCAAGCCCTTATACAGGCTAGAAATGATATTAATGTGGCCGCAACGAATCTCCTAGAAGCACAGTCAAGATAAGGCATTGCTGCAGTTAATTGTTGAATGGTTACTTGGTCAGTTGTAGATATGGTGTTTGTCAAACAATTCATGGGCTCCAAGCTTCATTTGCTAGACATGACGAGTTAGTTGGTCCTTCTACATGCATTCTCTATTTCAGTTAAACCAAATGTAGAAAAGGCTGCAGAATCGCATGGTTAAACCCATTTAGCACTTGTAAAGTTAGATGATAATTATACACATTAATACGGAAATGCAAACTGCTTTGGGTGATAATGGCCATTTTCATATTCCGTTTTTTGCTCTTCCATTTATAAATAAAATTCCCGGAGTGAAAATTGAACTAATAAACTTTTGATTCAAGAGCTTTGGGGAACTTTTAATTCTCTGCAACTTTGTTTCTCAATGTCTTCCTTTGTTAAAGAAGCTGTCAATTAACGTGGAAAACTTGATGCACTTTGGCATCATGCAGTTCTGCGGTTGAAGGAAAGCACAAGGTCAAGTTCTTTGGTACTTTGATTATTTGAATCTTATGAGATGATTATTAGACATTTTGAATTATTATTGATCATTAGTATATTTGTCTTGTCCCTGACGATTTTTCCAACGGCGTCTTCTATGTCCCGTGTAGAGTGCTTAGATACTTACCTCGCATGTTTTGCAACTCATACTGGCATGTGGGTCGACCTCGTGCAGACTTGTTCTTACCTCGAAAAAGTATGAAAAGATATTTACTACATTACCTTTCAACATTACTTAATAATTCACATTACCTAATTAAAAGATTATCATTTATTAAGTTATTAATAACGTGTATTGTCAATAATTTAAATTATTATGTTTACTTATATAAATTATTAATTAAATTATATACATCATTACATAAAAATACTTTTTTTATAAATATTATTAAACAAAAAAATTCTATATTATTGAAATGAAGTTTATCAACTTCAATTATTAACTCAAAAATTAATGTATTTAAGCAATTAATACCCTTCGAAAAAATAATAATATTTATAATTAATAATAAAAAATATTATTAAAATATAGTTTAATTAATAATACTTATAATTAATAGTTAGTGCTATATTTTTATTCATAATATGATAATAGAAACATTATATTATATAAATATTATTTAAATAATATTTATTATGGTCATTAATTTATTATAATATATCGTATTATTATTATCTATATTATTATATGATGATTTATTTATTATATTATATTTTATTTATGAAAAATTTAGAAGGATGAATATAAAAATTAAATATAAATAAGATAATCACTTGGGTAGACATCTTTTTTAAGTAATCTAGATCGTCACTTCACAAATAACCTACATTCTTAGGTTAGATTGTCTATAAATTAGAATAAATAAATAGAATAATCTAATGAGCTCAAATAATTTTAAATTTAAATTATTAGTAATGTTGCAGCTATTAACTTGGTAACCATTAAATAGCACTATCAAATAGCATCAATTTCCACCAAAGACCTACCATCATTTGATTGAACCACCAACTTCCATAATGATGTAGGCAAATTGTAGCGTCCACTATTTGAAACTTGAAAGGCGTTAAGAGTATCTAACAAAACATTTATGCAGCATCGGTTGAACTTACAAAGTAGACATATTTTGTCAAACCGGACGTGCAGCATAAAAACATTTATTTTAAACTTTGGTAGTACAAAATGCATTTCAAAATGATTGACATGAGCTCAGAACCCAAATGTAAAAGAATTATTTCTTTAGACTTTTATGATAATGTTCTCGTACTCTGATGTCACGTATTTGCAACGGACACTGTTTCTTTTGTACATTAATATTACTTCACAACAGAACCAGCACTTCTGATCACCAATCAACTGCAAGCAACTAAAATTTTGCAGTTCGGCTACCTTACTTCAAGCTTTAGCTTGACATGATAAATTATGAAAGACCACAAGTAACATCTTAATCATCTGGAAACAACATGACAGGGAGAGGATACGCCTTGCATTGATATCCCTAACCAGAATTACACATGGTATCAACTTTGCTCTTGTGAATCTGGAAGGCAGGAGAAATCCAGCTGCCACAACTGCACTGTGTTCCAGTCCAGTTGAAGTGCCCAAGTCGTGCGTCACAATTGATGCACGAGAGTTTTCCTTCCATGGCTCCATCCTTAACTGTAATGATAGAAGGGAAGCTGAATTAAAACATGGTATTGTGTGATATCTTAGAATGACAAAACCACACAAGTCCAGATAGCCAACTTGGGAAGGATGTACATTTTACCTGCAGTCATCCATTTTAAAGGTTCAACAAATAAAGATGTACACTCGATGTCCTGAAACTCATTAAAATGGGCACCAAAACTTTGTTTTCCCCAATTAAAGGCAGCCTCCTTTTCACCAGGCAGATGGCTAACAACATTCTCTTCCAAGGCAACAACTCTCCGGCATTTCTTGCAGCTGTAAGTGGTTTTACCTTGAGTTCCTTTTTTGATGGAAATAGATTTAGGCTCTGGAACCAAGCCAGGATCATCTCCCAAAATGGCTGGATCTATTGCCTCTCCTAGTTTGAAGGAGTGACCTAGAACAATGGCCAAACATAAAACAATAATGTTTCAGAAACGGCAGAAGACAGTTTCAAGGATCAATTAAAATAAGTAAATAAAATGACGTTGAAATTTTGATTAGAGTAGGATACATGCATTTATAAGATGAAATGTAGATAAAAGAATCCATTTGTATTTTCACTGATACAGGTTAGTCGACTGTGAACACAGAAGTAAATGCATGCAGATTATATCAATTAAAACTAATATCAGAAAATGGTTGTCTGGTGTCTTTTTATTTTTGGTCTCTTGAACTGCAGGATATATCATTGCTAAAAGTCTAAATAACTCCTTCTGGAACAAAAAGTTCAAATAACTATAGTTATTTGAACATCCAAGAATAGTTCTTTTAGAAAGAACCTCCACTAATTAGAAATCTCATGGCCCAAAGTCCAAGGAAGATACACATACATTTGGTATCGCATATCAATAAAAAGCTCATATGCAACATTACATTTGGGCGTGACAGGTCGATAATGAAACAAGAACATTAAACCAAAAAAAGATTTATCAGCAAAGAAGGATGCCATACATCGTATAATTTTGTTTCTGAGGAAAGCTGCACTTAAATTATTGAACATCAAATATCAAGCTTTAAACAACAATAAATCCTCTACCAAACATAACAAAGAAGTTTGGCTCCTCAGAAGTTTTTTTCTTCTCAGGTACAAGGCTGCTCAGTATTTTAACTGTCAGAGTTACTGCAGCACAAAAAGCATTTGTACTTATTTTTTGTAGAAAGAGAACACATTTACCTGCTCCAAAATTTCATGATAGAAAAACTTGAACCATGGGAACTGTTACCCAATCCCTGACCATTAAGGCACAGCTCACAAGAAGGCCATATCTCATAATTCGAAATGAGAAAGATTTATCATTTTGTATATTTCTAATTCAATATGTAGAGTTTGGCAACAAGAACCTGGCCAAAAACCAGGCTCAGTTCTGACTGGTTTTGGCAAATAATATGACCAGTAGGGTGGAACTTGTCCGAATCCGAGGTGGCAGAACCCAGGTCACATGACCTGGTTCTAGCGATCGTGGTTCCTGCGACACACTGGTTCCCTTTTCTCACCCAGAACTGCTTTTTTTATGTGACAGCTGACTCGCACTCTCCTCTCTCTCTTCACAATCTTTTTTTATTAGAGAAAAAAAGGATGATTAAACCAACAGTTAATCATCCAGACATTTCATTTAACTCGCATGAATTAATCAAAGTGTTACATAAGGAAGTTCATCGAGAAAAGGGGAACAGCAGCATAAAAACAGGATAAGATATATTTAACTACTGGAGGACCAATCTCTGATCAGCTCTCTAATGTGTGCCATGATATTTTCAACATAGCATCTTCTTCCGCCGAAGACCACCTGATTCTCTGGTGTCATAATACCCACGTAGCAGCAAAAATAGTTAACAACTCCTTCCTTGATCTAGATGATGTAACTAGAGGAACTGCCTCTTCTAAGGGCGTACAGAAGGTTGCTTCATCGGCGCCTCCACCTTGGATAAATAAAGTCTTTCCCAAACCTCCTGGGAAACAAAACATCTGAAAAAAGGCGGTCAATGCACTCATCTTCCTCATGACACAGATTACATTCCGCAGATGACCCTGGCACCTTGCAACCACGATATGACACAGTGAGGATTCTTCCCCTTCTAACCTGCCACATGAAGATTTTAGTTTTCAGTGGAAACTTCGCCTTCCAAATATGTTGGCAGTCTGAAAGAAAGTCCACATCTGTGATGTGTGGCTGCCCTCTTAGTAGAGCATAAGCATTGCTAACAGTGAATATCCCATTCTTCCAAACCCAGCCATCCTCACTCAAGCTATCAGGATAGTACATAGCAATTTCATTTAGGAGTTCAATCAGCTCTGAAAATTTTCGATCAGACAGCGGAGCAGTGAATCAGGGAGCCCAACATCCCTGACCAGTTCCCATCAGGTTTGTCCATACATCAGCAAAGGAGGCATCCTTGTGACACACGATAGCAAATAAACATATCCATGTCTGATCGACTGGTTTTGGCAAATAATATGACAACTTTCAGACTGCCAACATATGTTGGATACCTTGATGCCAACTTTCCAAGCATTTGCCATTCTTCTTTCCAGAAATGAAAGGCAATTCCCATCCCAATATGAGAAATGCAACCTCGTCTTTTGCAGAACCATGGGGATGCTCCTCAGGAACATAGAGATCCCATGGCATCTCAGAACGTTGGAGTTCCGGTTTTTCCATTCATGACATGTGTGCATGACCTCCTGTAGCAGACCCTGCAGTACCCCACAATTTGGCTTACTTTCATGCAGAGCAACGCAGCTGCAAATGTTTTTAAGTCGAGCAGCCCCAACCCTCTCTCCTCCTTTGGTCTGCAGATACTCTACCACTCCACCAGATAAAGTGGATCCCTGCCAGAAAAAATTCCTTCTGATCACTTCCAATTGCTTTTAAATTTTCCTGGGCAGCTGGACAACCGACATATAGTATGTAGGCAAAGCCGTGAGGACCGAATTGAGGAGGACCAACCGACCACCCTGGCATAGCGACATCGCCTTTCAGTTGTCCAATCCCATTCACTTGTTCTAATCAATACGTCCAGCAGCAGAAGACCCAAGTAAGAGAGAGGAATGATCCAATTGGTGTTTTAAGTACAGTACAATGGAGCAGCCTTACACTCATCTCTCCCTCGGTTGTTCATTTTTGTCTTCTTCTTAACTTATTTTAAATTTAAGTTTTAACGTAATATAATTAAGTTTTAAATTTTAATTTAAACTAAATCAATAATATAATTATAAACTAACTAAAAAAGGATGTGTTAACCTCCCTCCCTTCCATCCACAACCCCCCC
>LTAE01004035.1:0-34342 GCA_001647135.1 Pontederia paniculata | reverse complement strand
TTACAAGATACCGAATAACCCAAACCCTAGGGAGTTTATATAAGGACTCCCAATACAAAATATGAAACAAAAACCCTAGAGTTGTTTATATAAGGACTCCCATACCGGTCAGCGAGACCCCCGTATGGGACGGGCGGCTTCGTCGCCCCAATTATTTGAGCGGTTGTGATGCACTGGGGGCATATGTAGGGTTGATCACTGGGTTAAGATTCAAGTCATTACCAACAATACAGAATAACCCAAACCCTAGGGAGTTTATATAGGGAATTCCAATACAAAACAGTGAGACCCTCGTATGGGACGGGCGGCTTCGCCGCCCCAATCATTCGAGTGGTTGTGATGCACTGGAGGGCATGTAGGGTTAATCACTGGGTTAAGATTCAATGTATTATCAACAAAAATAATCATCTAGGCAATGATACTTAAAGTTTTATGAGATAATAGTCTAATTTGATTTTAAGACAAATAAATTAGATCATTGTGTATATATTTAAAAAAAAACGGAAGCAAATTTGTGATATTACCGCTATATGTGAATGATATAGTGCTTGGCAAAATTGATGTAAAAATGCTCAATGAAATTAAGAGTAAATTGAGCAAATAATTTGAAATTATAGATATGAGAAAAACGTTTTATATACTGAGCATTCAAATTAAGCCTGAGAAACTTAAATAGTTTGAGTTTAAGTCAAGAACAATATATTAGTTAGATACTTAGAAGTTTTGGAATCAGAATAGTAGTCTCACAACAACACTGCTAGTAATTGGAAAAAGACTTAGTAAAAATTAGTGTCACAGTAAGGGGGAGAAACTCTTAGAGGAGTCCTATGCTAAAGCGACATGCAACTTGATGTATGCGATGTTTTGTATGATGCCGATTTGATTTAGCAAATTCCAAAAAGACACATGAGAGATCATTAAGAGGATATTACAATATCTAAAGGGCACAGTATGATCGAAAAATTTATATCATGTCACTTGTTCCTTCTACGTGGTGTAGATGTTTTTGGGACAACAAGAAACAGAGATGCGTCACTAGACACACACACACGCAGAAGGTTGAATACATTGTTTGCAGTTTAGAAACCACCATTGGAGTATGACTCAAGTGTTTTCTTTTAAAACTAGGGTTCGTTCTGAGTAGTGGACCATACCGATGTTATGTGATAATCAAATTGTAATAAGTTTGATAGATAATGCAGCCAACAATTCAAAAGGAAAGCATATTGAGATTAAGTATCACTATATTCAAGACATAGTGGATAAAAAGAAGGTGTTAGTGATTTATGTGCCTACGAGTGACAATGTTGATTAATTCTCTCACAAAAAAAAATTTAGTCAAAATTTTGATCAAGCATGTGGACTTGATGAGACTCAAGAATATTTGAATATAATAAAACTTCAAGATAGGATCTCTAATTAGATTATGCACGAACATTGAGAGTGCTGACATACAATGACCTCGATGGTCAAGTGAGAGATTATTGTATTGATCGTCGAGAGATCACCTCTGCCACGTTGATCACGCGCTACACGAATGCCAACCTGGAGCATCTGCGTCTGAGTCGATGTAATGTTGTCGATGACCATTGCTAACACGTGTTAAACATGGTGGACACAGATAACAAAACTTGTGTGGCGTCAAGGCGAGCGATTAAGGTGAGAAATGGATGCGCGGAGTCGGTACATGAGGGGCGGACGATGACGAGCATCGGCTATAAAAAGAAACCAGAAGTCGTTTGGGAGACCCATCTACATCGCTGGAAAACACATTTTCTTCTTTCAAATACCAATTTGCTTCTAAATGGGATAATCAAGATGGGCACACAATATCTATTCCAAAGCCCGAGTGAGTTCTAATGTCGAATCTTGAGATATCAAAGCAACTCTGCCAGATAACTTGACATCATGTTTCGTTTCTTGTGCAACATTATGTAGCTTCTAAAGGTGGCGTTAAATCTTGAAGATCATTTGCTTGAGTCACAAATGAGAATATTTAATTGCCGAATAGCTATCCAGGCTTTGTTTTGATGATAAAACTAGCGTAACAGACTGTCCAAGAAACTACATCAGCTTGAAAGCTCATGATTTGAAATAAACTGAACTAGTTAGAGCAGAATCACCTACTCGTATGGCAAACGTCATCTAGAATCGACGAATAGAAGCTAAATATTGGATCTTGTGGAGGATAAAAGGAAATTTGAGAGGAATCCTTTTGCCAACTCTCCAACTTAATTTCTTGCAAGTATGATGTTGAGATCACAAAGAATAACAGCCACTAGTTCAGTAAAAAGTGGAGGCTGCCAAACAACTTTAAAAAAAATATCGAACCATGTCATAGCTACAAATCTTTGCGATATCGTTTGCAGTTTCTAGCTGTTTGACAAAATGCACAGCATGCTACAACATCGATGGACTAGAAACAGGATCACAGTAGTACCCAGAACTCTGCAGAAGCTCTTATCTTGACGTAACTAGAGGTCATCATGGATAAAATGTTCAAATTATAGAGCTACCGGTAGTTGACTGTTAATTCTTTTCGGAGCTGCAGGTGACAGTAACTGTAATCAGTGTTCAAATATTGACTCAGGAAAATTAGCCACAGTTCGATCTTCTCAGGACCTTCTCGCTCCCATCATTTTCCAACACTTTATGTTGGTTGACAACTTATAAGCATCATGAGTGCAAAACAAATGCATGTGTTTATTCTTAAACACGGCATTAGATGGAAGAAAGCATGCAGTTGTTGTGGAACAGAGCAGGGGGATGAAGTGACATGACTTGTGCCGGTGCCGGCAAATAATTATATGATGCGTGCAGGGCGTCGTCTCACCAAAGACTGTTGGGAGTTGAAGTTAACAAATAGGCAGCAATGTTTACGGGGACCCCTCGCTGTTGTGTTCCCTCTCTAAAACTAAAAGTAGTCACTGTTCCTGTCGTAATGAGACAACCAGGTTGGCATGACATGGTCACTGCATCAGCTCCGGAGGGTTCTCTCCAGTCATCATATGAGTGCCCCCCCTGAGCTGGATGGAAATTGACCTGCTCTCTCTCTCTCTCTCTCTCTCCCTCTCTCTCTCTCTCTCTCTCTCTCTCTCTCTCTCTCTCTCTCTCTCTCTCCCCGGCAGACCCTGATTACAGCTAATACCGTCCCCGAAGGGTGGCCCAGTGTCCACACATCTGGGAGGAGGTGAGGTGCCCTGTTTCCTCTTCCTCATGGCATGCGCACAGGCCATCTTTTTTCTCTTCGCCTATAAGAGCAGCAGACCAATTGCAGCGCAGCACTTGGCCATGTCGAAGGGGCCTGCAATGGGAGGACTACGTTGAGGCCACGTCCACCATTGGAGCAGCCCCGAGAAGGCAGGGACAAGTGTCGCGCCACAATGTGACGAATCGTCATGGCATGAGGGCCACGGCGCCCCGCCCGGGACGATGACTTCACCGTGTACGGATGATGCCAATTAAGATTGCCGACTTCTGTTGCAGATAGAATGTGTTTTTTTAGAATAAGTAGACCATTTTTTGGATTTTTTTGGCTAATGACTCTGAAATAAATTTTGATCATTATATCAAATTAATATTGATTACATAATATTAAGAAATGTGTATAAACTTTTCACTGGTATCATATGTTTTTAATGAAAAGAGATATCACTTATTGAATTATCCCACTATATGATCAAAAGATCTCAACAATCAATCTTTCGTTTAACTGCTTAGTTGCTTTGTTCGTTTCTCTAAAAACATATTTGATTTCAAAAGATTTAAAACTGGCCAGGAAATGTCAATAAAATATTTTAATTCTCCATGAATAATCACCCTTGACGATTTGCACTTGGTAAGGGAATATGACTCGATCCATGCTCTTGGTAACTCATTCTTGGACCTTTTAAGAATCTAATAAGGATGCATTTAAGTTAAGCTTAACATGGACAATATCTTGAACTTGAGAGGAAAAAAATATAGTACAATGTCAGTATCCGAATTTAACAAATTTAATCATAAAACTATCTCATAACTAATAGCAGAATAAGTTAAAATAGCTCTCAGAGCGCACGATCACGTGCTGTCTTACCTCTTCTTTGACGATATTTAAAAATAAATGTTACAATATAATAAATAATTGATAAAAGTTTATCAAATTATGAAAAGTATGATGCGAGTTCTCAAATTTTAAAATTACAAATATAACTATTGATTAATTCCTATCTTATAATGTTTATAATTAGTGAAAGATGCGGAAAAAGAAACTTCTCTGAATATTATGGCTAACTCAAGAAATTATAGTTTAACATCAAAATTTTACTTGGTAAAGTGAAAGGAACATTGGTGATTCAAGAGGCCGATATAGAGGAGAAAGTTAACTTCTCTTTTCATTGCATTGATTCCTAATTACCAAAATACAATCTGAGAATAAGTACACAGAGAGGATCTCCCTCCTTCGAGGGATCAATATGCTCGAATTTTACCAGCAATTAAAAGATCATGGTAAACGGTAAGCACCGGTTCTTTTTATCATTCAGTAAATTAAGATGGTGCAAAGAATTAATAGTCGGTGGCCGACGTGTCCGGTCATCGTCAGGCGGTTGGATATTGTCGCTCGCCATAATCGCCGCCACCGGAAACTCTCCAAAATCTCGCCGGAAAGCCGTTCTTAGGAATAGGGAATGGACCATACTCCACCTCATTCCGGGACTCACAGGCTTCCCATCTGCAAGACACAAAGCTAATCAGGACTTCATGTCTAATAAATTTTGTTTCTACCATATATAACTGTGCTTATGTAAAAAATTAAATCTTATTGTGTCCATGTATAGTTACAATGCTGATCATCCACAACATATGGATCCAATCTCATAAGATTATTATGTACTATGGAATCTTGTGTGGACAAGTGTCCAAGAGCGACACAACGCCAACTTATGTGCAGATCTCACTGAAACGACCTTTTTTTATTTGGTGGTTGAAGCGGCTCATTGTTAGACACGTATTTTTTAAGTTGCATATATTTTTAACTAGATATATATATATGTCTATATGCTTGATTTGTACTAACCTGTACTTGGTCACCAGGTGATGGATCAATATGAATATTTCAAGCTTGGCAAGCTCGTTACCAGGGCAAGCGTGAACTCCGTTCCCAAACGGCAAGAAGGTATTAGGCCTCGGTGCAGCCTGCAGTCACCATGAAACTATTAGTTTCAAGTTCTTAAAAGAGAAAAAAAAGTAACAATAAATTTGTTTCAGAAAAAAAATAGTTTAAAAGTTAATACTTTTTTGGTTCCAATGCTTGCAACTCACTTTTTTCTTCAACTAAATGAATACAATGATAATCATCCTTAACATCGATTCATCCAATTCAAAAATTGATTAATATCTAATACTATTAGTATCCGACTAAATCGACATAAAAAAATCTCTCAAAAATATATTTTGTGTAGGACTTGAACATATTATCATTCTCACTGTCATCTGAACCAACATTCAGAAATTTTACTATTTTAGCTTGAATCATTCTAAGCCCTGGAATCTCAGTGCCAGAAATGAAAGTTTTGAATTGTTAAACTGAAAAGATGATTGACATGATTAACTTTTCAAGATGTCAAGTACATGACCCATTTATGGATCAAACATTAGGCTTCCATCATCTTTCAAGGAACCAAAGGGCGACCTAAAAGTAGGAACAAGGACTCCCATGACGCATCACTGTCCCCATATAAGAAAGCAATAATAGAATGTATTGGCAAGGAGAACAAGTTATTCCCATTTACTCGAAAACTCCTTCCAAACTGCACCCATACCTCAAATCTTGAAGGGTCGAACTCCTTCGGATCGGAGAAGAATTCCGGGTTGTGATGGATGTTCCTGAAAAGAGGCATCACCTTCCACCCCTTTGGGATAATGTAGCCTGCATGTATTACCAGAAACCAGTTAAAGTATCAGATGCATGAGGTAGTATTCATAACTTGATTACAGATAAACTTTACTAGAACAACATTATTGCCTGATAATAACAGGAAAGCCACATATTAAAGGTTCATCATGTAAATAAAACGTGAAAGAAAAGGCAATATATGTGCATGTCATGGTTGTCATCAATAGTTTGATTACCTTGGTATTCCACATCAGCCACTGCTTCTCTGAAGGTGAAGGAAATTATACTTGCCATCCTCAAAGTTTCCAATATCACCTGCATCACTTTATCTAGCTAAGTATTTATTTCATGACTTTAAGTCTAGAGGAAATGCATATGTAGATGTAGGCCTTTTCAGAATATACATACTTTGAGATTAAAAATGTACTTAATGCTTATAAAATATTCAGAAGAAATGTTAAAGAAATATATACACCTTATGAGTAAGGACCATGTTTCTGGTGTGTGCCCATGTCAAGGGTCTTTTGCCGTATTCGTTAGTCTCCAATATCTTGCTCTGCTCAGCCTGCACACATATATACATGGTTGTGATAAATATATCATGACTCAATTCGGGAGGTTAAGACAACAAATAAAAATATGGTAAAATGGAGATGATCTCGAACCAAACTTATGCATAATTTTAGTTAAAAAAACGTTATGCTTTGCATAACAGCAAAATGGCTTGGCAGCTCCATTGAACTCAGTTATTACTACTAGAGTGAATGGTAGTTTATATATCATGCACAGTAAAAAGGATACCTTGACAGCTTCGAGGAGCTTTGGGTTGTCGTGAAGGTACTTGACGATCCAAGTAAGGACGCTGGCGGTGGTGTCCTGCGCCGCGAAGAGGACGCCGATGACGTTGTCGGCGATCTGGTCGTCGCTCAGGGGCTCTCCCTTGTCGTCCTTGGACTCCATGAGGCAACCCAGCAGGTCATTCTCGACGACGGTCGCGCTCCTCCTCTGGCTCATGATCTCGCTCAGTATGCGCCGCAGCTGCTTCCTTGCCTGCACATGGACGTTTCACAATTCAGCACCGGGCGGCAGTGAAGCAATTAATGGAGGTTCGGCAGCGGGTGCTCGTTTAAGCAATGTTCTTACTTGGACTGCTTTCTGGTATGGAGTTCCTGGAATCAAGTTAGGGAAGGAGTTGTAGCCCTTGTCGAGGATGAAGTAGTTCTTCTTTAACTCAATTCTGTACCTGTCGTCCAACCGGCCGCCAAATATGATGAGGATCCCAACATGGAACGAGAACTGTACAGAAGAAAGAAGAACAGATGAAATCACCAGGTAATAGAAAATGGTGAAAAGATCGACGCTACTTATATTTAATCTAACCTTCTTCATCTCATGGAACGTCTTAACTTCCCGGCGGCGCTCCCAGGACTCCAACATGGCCAGCACGGTGGCCTCGATGCCGGCGACGTGACGGCGGAGGGCTTCGGGGGTGAGCGAGGTCTGGACGAGCCTCCGGAGGCGCATGTGGTAGTCGCCCTGGTGGAAGAACAAGGCCCAGGGGCCGATCATGCGCTCCTTGCTGCGCGGGTACGTCGGCTTGAAGAGGTGCGCCTGCGTCACCAGCACGAACCGCGCCGCCTCCGGGCTCGCCAGCATCACGCAGGGGCAGCCGAGCAGGTGCGTCTTGAACACCTCCCCGTACCTAATCCAGACATAATTTAACACACACGCACGTTCCGTCATTAGCACTCGTGCATGACGAGATCGAAGAGATCTTAATTCGTATCTACTCGCCATGACGTAAAAATAAAAAGAGAACGAGGAGAAGAACTGAAAAAAAGGTAGAAGAGTGGTGCAATGACATTAAAACAATCGACTGCTTGTGGTAAAAATGGATGGAGCTTATGAAGAGATTAAAACTCTAAAACAAGTTAACAAAAACAAAAAAACATTAAGGAATACGGAAGTACCTTTTCTGCTTGGTGGCGAAGAAGACGTTGGGGTCCTGGGAGTAGAGTTGAGGGGTCTCTCCAATGTAAGGCCAACCCATGGACCCTGGTGGCAGTTTCAGCAGCTTCTTCTCCTCCTCCTCCTCCTGGAGCGGCTTCCTCCTGCGCTTGCTCAGGATCCTAATGGAGAAGAGGTAGGAGGTAATGGCCAGGATAAAGAAGGTGCAGAGAATGAAGCTATCAGACATCTCCATTTTATATATATTGCTCCGGTTCTTCTTCTTCTTCCTCTTCTTCCTCTTTGATGTTGATGATGGAGTCGAGATGATGATGATGAAGAAGAAGAAGAAGAAGAAGAAGAAGAAGAAGAAGAAGAAGAAGAAGAAGAAGAAGAAGAAGAAGGAGGAGGAGGGGAGAGAGAGATGTGTTGTGTTGAGAGGAAGGAGGGAATTGGAAGGGGTGTTATGAAGGTTGAAATGAAGGGGGTGGTGGGGTTTTGGGAAGTGCATTAAATGGGGGGGTTTATATAGAGGAAAGACTAGAGAAATTTGGCACGCCCAGTGGCTGGATAGGGACGGTTTCCAGAACACTTGGGGGATAAGAGATAAGCACTAATTTAATTTGGATTCTCACTTTACTTAATTTCTTTTTATGTAGGAGATACTGCTTTTTAGTAATAAGATAAAACATCGGAATACCTGCATTTTTATTATTCACTTTTTAAATGTGGTCATTAATAAGGGGACTGAATATGTACACTTTTTAAATGCGATATGGGGGCATGATATATGTAAATCACATATAGTTGGTATGTATTATGTCGATAATATTTAATAGTTCATATCAAAGAAAGATTATTATTTTTTTAATATATTAATCATAAAGATAAAGATAGTCTTATATGTGTGTGTGTGATCACTACCATAAATAGAGCACAAATTATTTTTAAAATAGATTTGTTGAGATAACGAACCATGTTAGACGAATTAGTAATCGAATTGGACACAAAGTTTATATATTTTATTGTTTATGCTATATAGAATAACTTGGTCCTAAAATTTCTAATTTGGTATAAAAATATATTAAACAGAGAAAACATATAATAGAAATTCTATTGGATGACCAATGAAGTTAAGAGTGACAAGTACCTCTCTCTCGTATCAATAGAATTATATAGGAAATCCTCATAATTTTTTTTATTCATCATGTGATTCAAAATAATAGATGAAGTTTTAAATATTATAGCAATCGAGATGTTTATATACTTGTTTGGTGATGTCTAGAGGCGATCTTGACTTCTAATTCTATGTTCCAATTATGCGCATGACATACTTATTTTAGCATTCAACAAATAAAATCATATTATTAGTTTCGATGATAACAAAAAATAAAAAATTGAAAACATGTTTTTAATCAAAGTTGTAGAACACAGGCTCGGAGACATGCACAATTTCACACTGAGAAGTGCATCCAATGTGTTGGACCCGTGTCGTCAATTACTTTGTACCCAAATTGACGACATCAGCCATGGTCCTTTATTGCTTTGTTGCATTGCATCCGTGGGTCCAAATGAAGCGTCACATCCTTGAGATTGCACCATAGATTCGGATCCTTAGGTGTCGCATTGGGCTCGAGCCAGGCTAAAATTTCACACCTGCTCATCTTGATTCCAATTGATCTTACTTCAACACTTGCAAACAGAAAAGACATCAAGATCTGAAATAGTGCATAATATAAGATCCATTTTTATTATTATACTACGCTCCAAGAATAATACAATTTTAATCAAATATGAAGAATTATAGGTTTAAAAGATCCTAAACCCTCCTTCGAATACAAATTGGGGCAAATAGACATTTGCAAGGATGGCACTGTAATCTAGGGGTCTTCATAAATTGAGTTTAATTCGATCTAATTTTAAATTTAATCTAATCCGATTAGCTTTGATCATATTAGATTAGGTCGAGTTGATGATAAATTAGTCATCATATTTGATTTAATTTGATTTCCGCTTGGATCAGATCGGGCTATCGATTTACCCGATAATTTATGTAATATTAATCATATTTTTAAAAATAAATAAATATATTTTTTGAAGGTTGGTTTGTAATAATTTTCAAGGATATAAATATAAATTTTAATATATTTTAATTTAAAAATAATATAAAATTACTATCAAGAATAAGTTTGTTCAAATTTTAATAAAAAATATATAAGTCCATATCATCAAGTTGGATTGGTTTGATTGAGTTTGAAAAATTAAAATTCGTATCTGATTCATTGACGATAGGTTTGAACTCGACATGACCAACGATCCGATTCAATTGCGATTGGATTGATTTGGGTCATCGAATTTATCGGATCGAACCGATCTATCATAAGTCCAAATGAAAAATATAGATGAGGTACAAATAAGATTTTGCCGATATTTTCAATCAAGTTAAAAGATAAAATGGATTCAAACAATAGAAAAATAGAATAAAATATTATATATTCAAAAAATTCTAAACCCTCTTTCGGATGCAGGGGAGAGATTTTCCTAAGGATGGATAGTATCACTGCTCAAGATGAAGATAGATGAGGTTCAAATAAAATTTCATCAAAAATTTCGATCAGGAGATGATATAAACTGATTTGAAACAATAAAAAATAGAGTAGTGATCAAATATACTTCAAATTACTCTTCAAATCTAAAAATGTATAAAAGTATCATAATTCTTTCCTTAGCTGCATTATGTATATCATGTTTTCAATCGTGCATTCATATTATAAAAAATAATTATGTTAAAATGATTATGTTTTCAACCGTGCTCTACCTCTTCATTCACCTTATAATTTTATATTAAAATGATTAGTTAAGTTAAATACAAAAAATAATTATGGAGCAACCGAGTACATTCTGACACATAACTTGAGCACTTCAAATTGGATTGTTATTGTTGAAGATATTTTGTTTTTCTTATTTTTAATTTGACTTACGTGTAGTTAGTTAAGAACTAAAGAATTTTCAACATTAGATATGATATATTATTTTTATTTTAAATGAAGGTAATAATCTGAGTCCTTCATTATAGATTTGATGACGGTCTATACATATGGAGCTGAATCTGCTCCACATATTCCTTAATCCCTATTCTTAATATATGTGAAATAAAAATATTATACATAAACCTTGACTCTTAACACACTTAAATCAATAACAATATAAGCTAATAAATATGTCCCAATATTATTGATCTCTCATGGTCACCTTACGCTGAAATTCAATGATTTCACTAAATGACACGCTTAACATTTTTTTTTCTTATTCATCCAAGTTGGAAAATCTATTTTAGCAATTTTGCTAACACAGACATGTTAGCAATCATCAAGATCATTGAATTAGATATTAAAAATCAAACAAAATTAAAATTCAAAATGGTTTTTTTTAGAACTGAATTACGAATCAATAAAAATCCTATATCAATGTTAAAGCGTTAATTTCCTTTTTCTTTACTTATTGAGATTGGAAAAACCTACTTCATGAAAAGTAAACTCTTTAGGGGTGATTTAAATTATTAAATTTGATATTCACAATGCATGATCAGACTTAAAAATTTAAATATTTTTTAGGATCATCATAACTAAAAATTGATGGTCCAAATTATCATTAAAAGAATATACTAAGTGAACTGGTTAGATAGACTCCCTACCCCGTACTCCTAATAATATGAGAAAATGATGTTTTGCAAGAGTTTCTTCTTTTATGTGATTATTTCAAGTAAAACAAATGAATTAGATGGATTAATGTAATAATTTAATGGAAGTATATCCTATCTATACTATATACTATATTGCTTATATTATGAACCATCAAATTTAAGATTTCTAATTAACAGAAATAAGTAAAAAAAGTATTAATTTTGAATAAATATTTATTTTTAATCATATATTTTAAATTTAAGGGTTTATAAAATATGAGATAAAGTATATCTTATTTAAGTAGAATATATCTCGATTGAACTCTATTCCAATTTTTGGAATAATTAAGGGTAGTCATCGGAACAGCTGAAATTATTTTGGACACATGTTGAGTCCGGGATGGTCAGAAATTGGGGATGGTTCTAGCGGGTGGGGGAACTTTTTGTTCCCGGCAATTCGGCCAACCCAGCAAATCCAACCCAACCTTTTTGGCTGGCTTTGTCGGCGTAACGGTGCTACCAAACATTGGTGTCGCTCCACTGTTACCCTTCACCTTTTTTCGGATAACCTCATAGACAAACTGGTTTACCAAGTCCCCCTTTACACTTGGAACAAGAATAACTTTTTTTTTTCTTTTGGGTAATTCGGAATAATAATTATTAGGTCCTGGTGTGTTGTGGTGACAGATACATGCAATATGTGTGCATTGTACTCTTATGAAATTGATAGAAAAATAGGACTTATTTCAATATTTTTTTTAATTTATAAAAAAATTTTAATTTACATCGATTAAGAAAATTTTGTCATATTAAAAATATGTGTGCTAATATTTTTTTTCATTGTTCTAATTATTCATCGATCCATCAATGCTATATTTATAAATTAAATATTCATGAATTGAGTTAGAAATTGGAATGGAAGTGCTAATAAAAAATTCAAGTTTTATTCGAGATTTTTTTTAAAACTTTTTTATGGTTTTAACAAATTAGTACATGTTCACGACTGTTTCTCTCCCTATCGCAAATGTCATACAGTCCCCAATGTCTTTCTTCGAGAGAATGTCTCCTTGATGTTTCATATCCTTTTGTTTCATTTTGTCGAACATTTCCTTATCATCTTTTTATTATAATTTTTTTCAATGTTATAAATGATATAAAATTACTATATAAAAAAAAACTCGTAAATGAAAATTTTCACCTCCTACCGCAATGTAGAAATTTCAACCTTAACATATAAGATTTGAAAATATCATTTTTTTTTCAATTTAGTCTAGACATGTCTTATTGTCTAGCACAGTACAAGTAATGCACGCATGACCTCTAATCTTTACGACATAAAATTGAATAATAAGATTTTTGCAGTATCTTTTTTTTTTATCCAAACTCCGCTATGTATTAAAAAAGATTAGGTGTAGTGCACAAAATATATATTAAAAATAATTTTAATAAAAGACTACCTACTTACTTAGGTAATATCATATTGAAAATAAAAAAGAGAAAATTGATATTTGTTATATATTTAATAATTTATAATTAATAAAATAAATAATATGGTGTTACCTACTAGCATCTTTATTATTTTCAATTAAAAAATAAGGTGAACCAAAAGTCTAACGAACATGATAAAATTTTAAACTAAATTGCTACAAATATTAGTTAGTGCTCATAGGAGCCTTTTGGCAATACATTGTAGTTGGATTAAAAACTTTTAACCCATTACATATTTCTCAAATCCTAATTCAACAAAATTAGAATATTTCTGAATTACCAGAGAATACAAAACTCTCAGTTTTTTTTTCAATTCCTGCATTAAATGATGTAAACCCATCTGATGACATTTAAGATGTTTGATTAAAAAGTAAAAAAATAAGATTTTAATTCAGATCTTATTCTCCAACTAAATAAGATTTATAATTATAAACAGTTGTGGTTGTTGCTAATTCCACGTTTGGATTTGTATTTTAATCACCGGAACAAAATACTGGTGTTATCGCAATTTATTAATATCACCTTCTAAATAAGTTTCAACGATTATAATTGAATCCAACGACAAAGAATAGCTCTTATTTTAGAAAACACTATCTTTAATACTGTCATCAAGATCTTTTTATTACCACAATATTATTTGGAATTTACCATCATATAGTAGATGAAACTCTCAGCATAAACTTTTTTATTGTACAAAATACAAACTCAAAAACTAGAGAGAACTATTTACCACTCAACCACTTACATTTAAATTCTAATTAACAAACAACTAATCAAATTTGAGAAACTAACATATCATATACATGAATAGCCTCTTATACCCAATTTCTCCAAATTATACAGCTCATGGGTAAGAGAGGCAACGTCTCAATTGATAAAGGAAGTTTTAGGCTTCGTTTGGATGTTTAGTGATGATGTGATGATGATGGATAAGTTGAAGATGGTTAAAAAGAGTTGAAAATTTATGGGTTGAGGAATGTTATTTTAACTTATGTTTGGATGAAAATAAATGATAATGGATGACATAAGATAACTAATATTTCGTTTGGATAAAAATTTAAGAGATGGATAGAGAAGCATAATTTTATTAAAAAAACTCTTTTACCCTTTCAAATTGAGGAATGATGTTTATGTATTGATAAATTATAAACTAGAAAATCAATATTTTACCTACTACGTACAAGAAATCTAAGATCTTTACTTGCCTGCATTAAAAAGAATGATAAAAATAATTAAAATAGTAAATGAGACTGAGGATAAGTTCGAAATAAAAAGTTTAACC
The DNA here is from genome assembly GCA_001647135.1 of Pontederia paniculata. Taxonomy (NCBI): domain Eukaryota; kingdom Viridiplantae; phylum Streptophyta; class Magnoliopsida; order Commelinales; family Pontederiaceae; genus Pontederia; species Pontederia paniculata. The sequence continues at coordinate 20,068 of LTAE01004035.1, read as the reverse complement.
CATCAAATTTCACCAAATCGGTGGAATAAAAATATGGTGGTTTTAATGATTGTCATAATCCTCCATAACTTTTATACCATCAAAAAATAAAATATCCAAACGTGAGTTAATCTTTTTCAACTCATCCATTAATAACCCTTCAAATCCATCTTTAATTCGTTATTCAAACGAGACCTTAGTAATATCAAGTTCGAAATTTCAAAAAAAGAAGTTTATGATAATTGGAGAACTTTTAACGTTCTACTTATTCGATAGGATTAATCAATACATTTTGGCAATCCATTTATGGTAGGCCATGTCATGACAATTTTTGAATCTTAATTAAGATACTAAAAACCATCGGTTAAAATTTACCAATGGTCTCCAACTTTTTCTTTCACAATATCTCTCTCAACCTTTTTTATATATCCCTAAATCCACGTGACCGTCTACTGTTTCATTTAGTTTTTAAGCAGAACTCCATGTTCTAACTCAATGAAGCAGCAGGCTCTTTTTAATAACGGTTGACAATTAGAACTTGGAGTTGATTTGATAGATTAATATTAATAGTATTGGGATGAATTAAGACATAATGATTATAAATAGACTTTAAAAGTATTTGAATAAAAAATGAGAATCAGAAATATAAAATATAAAAAATTTAGTTGAAAAATATAATAACTAATATAAAATCAATCTCACAAATTAATGTCTCATAATTTTATAAAAATACCGATTAATTTTTTAAACAATTAATAAATAATATAAAGTAATAATAAATTAAAAAAATACACTTATTTCAAGATTATTATTTTAATAATTATTTTTTAAAATAATAATTAATGAAGAATATAAATTAATATCATAAATGAAGATTTTAATAGTAACATTTTTTTAAAATATCACTTATAATTATTAAACACTACTGATTACTAAATAATATAAAATTATTCTAAACAAATAATATTTAAATAATAATAATAGAATAAAATAATTTATGAAATTATTGAGGAATTTTGGGTGAAGAAAAAAAAATGCATCAGATTTAATGCTACAACGCATTACATTAAAAAAGATGGTACCGTTCAGTAGTAAAAGTCAGAGTTACGTGATACAAAGTTTTATCCTTGAATTTCAACTATCGATTTTGTCAAACGTCATTATTTGACAAAACTAATGAAACTTAGCTTCAATTAGATTCCAACTCTCACGAAATTCCATTACCAAACGGAGACTCTACCATATCATAAAAATAAAAATTAACACCTCATTTATTTTAAAATATATATTAAAAATATTATAAAGTAAAAGAAAATTAAAATGGTAGTATTGTTGGAGCAGCCCCTTATTGAAGACGAAGTTGGGACTAAATCCTGCCCCTCCCTAGCTTCCTCTTTAGAGAGGAAGCAATCCCCCTCTGCCTTGGAGGGGTAGGGAGAGGGGGGAGGGAACGGCGACTCCCCCCTCTAAGAACGCATTATTTTAATTTTATTTTTTATAATAACTTTTTAATATATATTTAAAAATAAATAACGGATTATTTTTTTTATTTTTTTGATGACTAATCACGTTGACTTAGCGAAAATTGATAATGTATAAAAAAATTGATGGACTTTTATGAAAAAAAAAGTTGAATGATAGTTAGGATACAACTATTACAGATTGAGGGATCATCCAAGAAATTTACTCGTTAACATATGAGAAAAAGAAAAACAGTGTCTTCAAGATAAATAATAACTCTAATTTTCTGCTTTTAAATTGCCGTTTCTTACTGCGTTTTTCCTTCTTGAAGAGGTTAATGTATATTGAGTTGAACGTGACAATAAAAATAAGAGAAATAGTACGAGAATCAAATTAGTTGTTTATTCGGAGGATTTTTTTTTCTTATTTTTGTATGTTTGACAATAAAAAGTTTTGAAAATATTTTTTATTAACAAAAATGTTATGAGTATTCTTATTGTCACTTCTAAAATTTTAATCACTCATCTTTTACTATTGTATCCTTAACCTTTTAAATATTGGCATGAAAGATCTAATATCTCCATTTTCATTCTCCAGCACAATCTTTAAAAATATCCACCAAATTCATTTTTCTCTTATTATAATATTATCTTTCATCTTCTTTTTCTTTTATCATAATATTTTATCTTTTATGATAAATTGATTGTAAGTAAGTAATCATTTTTTGTGGTCACTATTCTATTTTTTTCTCTTGTTATAATAACATTGAAATCTTACATTTTCCATATTTATTTTAAAACTTTAGTTTTTAATAAAGATTGATGTAGAGATGGACAACGGGCCAGACCGACACGACAAAATGTCGTGTCGGCCCGGCCCGAGCCCAGTCCCAGCCCGACACGGACCCAGGGCCATCATCGGGCCGGGCCACTCTTTCAGGGTTTTTTGCTCAGCACGAGCCCGGTGAGCAGGAGCTCGCCCAAGCCCGACACTGTTAAGCACGATTACTATATATAATATAATTTTTTTTATAGGCATATACTATTCAAAATATTTTTTGGTTGAGAAGGTGGCCTATTCAAAAGATTTTTTGATAGAAAAGGTGGCCCATCTTTGTTCATAACCTTGAATTAAATCCCTCCATCATTTTTTTTAAATTTAACCTATATAATACATATATTTTTATACATCTTCTTATATAATATATTACTTATGAGCACAAGCCCACCCAGGTCCGCACGATCAAGTTCGATTATTATATATAATATAATTTTTTTTATAAACATATACTAATCAAAAAACTTTTTGAAAGAGAAGATGGTCACCTATGTTCCTAACCCAGGTTCAAATTTCTCCTCCATTTTTTTTGAATTTAACCTATATAATAAATATATTTTCATATATCTTCTTATATAATATATATTACTTATTAATATAATAATATCATATACTATTATTTAGTTACTAATTTACCTATTTATAATATGATTATATTAAATATATATTATATGATATGAATTAGAGGTCGAGGATAACAGTTCAACATAATCATAATATATACTAATTTACTTATATTATATTATATATAAAATTAGAACTTCTTTTAAAAAATAGTTAAAAATTCATAAAAAATAATAATATAATAGTGACCCGGTCCGGCTCGATCTAGCACGACACGACACGATCGGCACGAACGAATTTGGAGTGGACCGGGCCGGGCCGGGCTCGAATGTCAATTTTAGCACGGCGCGACACACACGATTTTTTGGGCACGACACGGGCACGGGCACGAGCACGATCAGACACAATTTGTCTAACACGAGCATGCACGAATGTCCCATCTCTAGATTGACTCATTGGTCATTTAAAATAACATTTATATAATTTATCGTTATATTTAAATATATATTTTTATGGCAAATATGACTAAAATCAAACATCGTATTTTTTTATATTAACATATTTCAAAATAAAATAACCTAATAAAAATTTTATACACAAATAAAGGTCCAAATAAAATATGTTTTGATTTAGCCATAAAAGTAGAGAATAATAAAAGATAAAATATTGTAGTAAGAAAAAAATTGGTTAACATTTTAGAACAATGCACAGTTTTTGGAGAATGGGAGAAGGGATATGGAATGTTTTATGTGTCAAGAAAAAAGTTTAAGGATAAAGTAATAAAGAAGGAGTCACATTAACATTTTAGAAATGATAATAAGAGAACCCAAAATTTATATACAAATTTGAAATGCACATGGCACTATTTCATATGTTAAATTCCAAAATAAATGTTTGATTCATATATATATATATATATATATAAAATAAATGTTTGATTCATATATATATACAATAATAAAAAAAATATTATTTCTTTAAAAGATTTCCTATTTTTTTCCCACTCTATTGCCTAAAGTGGAGATTAGTTAGGTACTGTTTGATCGAGGACATCCTGATTAAAATTTGGTTCAGTCACTACCTCTGCATCGTCAGCATGACAGGAGAAAGGTGCAGCTTTCCACATCATCTGTATCCTATGATCAAAGTTTGACAACACCAAGGATGTCTTCAAACAAATTTAGCCGCAGCAAGACAAAGTATTGCTCCTGTCAAAAGATTCTGAACATAGAATACATTGGAAGTAACTTTGATATTTATACTAAGGCAAATTCTGCAAGTAAGCATTTTGCACTACATGCATGGTGAAAAGTGGATGCTTGAAACATTTATTTAGTGTGGTCTGGGCAATGCAGCAAGTGCTTAATCCAATAATACATACATCAAAATCAAGTTGATGGACTACAGAGACAATGAACCCTCAATTCTACTGTCTTTCGGCAGAACTTCGTCGCTGAAAGAAGGGAATATACTTCACCTTTGGTGAATTATTACAGCCACCCTTAAAGGGAATGAGATTTGGAGGAACACAGATGGAGCAGCAGCAACGAGTTTCAGAAATGGATCACATCTGAACTACACAATCCAAATAAGGACAGTTTTAGGCAGGTTCCCCAGTTCAAGCGAGTGGGGATCATAATCAGATGTTGCACACTAAGTGGCTGGTGGTGGTGGTGGGAGGTGGTGAGGCAAAGATCTGATGGTGCTGTGTGGGACCATGTGGCCAACAGAACAGAAGGCAATTTCCACATCTAAATCAGAATGTGGAGGTACTGAATCTTAATAAGTCTGCTTGCTTATAAGAGGACCTAGGAATTGCTTTTGTGCCAATATTGCAGCTTTATGTTGAATGATTGATTAGCTGAACTGAAATGGCAACCAGATATGTTACATTCAGTTCGCAGCTAAAGGCGTTCCCACTTTCTGAAAACTAATGATAGTGGAATACACTTCTGCAAGTTAGGCTGTCCTGACATGTTCACCGTGATTCACTAGTGTTATGTGGGCTTGATGCAAACACCTGGACCAATCACTTGCATATGACAAAAAGGACTAATTGCTATCTGTATTTTTAGCAGAAATTGAGCTAAACTATTCATCATTCGAGCTATGATGGACACCAACTGCATGTCTGCATGACTATGTAGAATTGCAATCTTCAATCCAATAATCAGTAGCATCTCTTTATATCTTTATAATGTACTGAATGAAATCTTGAATGCTAAGGTAGTAAAGCATTTGCACTACAACATCTTGATAGTTTCCTAACTCTGAATTCAATGGAGTCCCGCACCAAGTGATATGTCAACTAGAAAACAGAAATAGCCCAGCAGTAGTTGTATGTGGGATATTTTTAAATAAAGTACATGAATAATTGACAATATTAGTGCTACTTGGATGGAAAGAATTCAGACATCAGAAAACCTCAATGTGTGATGATAAACATTCACTAATTGTGGTTGAAATTAGGAGTCCTTCAAATCACAGAGTTGTTGTCAAGATCATTCTTTTACTGGCAGAATCCTATCCAATAATGCAGATTGGAAGATAATCATGATGTACAAGGTAGTCAATCTGAAAAATGATAATGTTCGAGTCAATTATTTGTGTGCATCCTTATGTTTAGGCTTCTACTTTTAAGTTTTAAGCATCAGCAGGAAGCTGCCATACGATTGCTATGCATCTCTTTTACCAAGTGACTATTGAACATTTTGAGTCAATGGATCCAAAAAGCTTCACAAATTGAAGCAATAAGGAATGTGCATATCTATTTGTAATGTGACTACTAAAGTAGATAAGGCAAGTCACGACATAATGAACATGTTCTCCAAATTAAGGGGAGAATACTGGAGATAACTATAAATGATTGTTTCACATCCTCAACGCTATACTGTGATTCTATGATAACAATAAAGGTTTTGCCGTTTTTATTGAAGGACCATTCTAGTTCTGATTACGAGACTTCAAAAGCTTGTAGGAACTAAACCACACTAACTTCCAACCAACAGAATGGATAGAAGATCCTGCTCAGCTTTCTATAAAGTCCTACAAACATTAGTCTGTGGCATGCATAAAAATGACATTTTGTTGTGCCATTTTGAGATGGTTGGAGTGATTCGTGAAACACTGGCATAAGTCTTAGCAGCATATTAAACATTTATTCTGATAAGTTTTTAATTGCTACTTCATGGGTAGCAAAGATAATTAGGACCTTATTAGCAAAAATACCTACTTCTTAGTTGTTCAGCATCCTAGCTTGCAATGCATACACAATTGATTCCAAGGTGAACAAGATTACAGGATCCTGAATACTTGAAAATAGGGCATGCCAAATACCTATAGATTCAGAATATGTGTTAAATGATCAAAAGTGGTTAAAACAAGCTAATCACTTGCAATGTTGCGTCGAACATGCATCATATATCAACTTCCAATGTCAATGGCCTTATCCTCTTAATCATTGGCTTGAATTGAAGCACTACTTTGCAGATTAGTCACCCTCATAGACAACCATCATCTTCTATCCTATTATTTTCCTTTAGCATTAATAATAACATGTCTATTTCAACTTTATAATAACTGAAGCAAACAATGATCGACAAAAAGAAACAAAAATCAGCAGAATTCTCATTAGTCAGTTTCAATAAAATTTTCCACTACTGAAGAGTGAAGGCAGCTTCAGACTTTATCTGAAACCACATAATATGAACAAAAAAGTGCCAAGCTGTTCCCAAATACAAGGGGACCTGCACTCCTGCTCTTCGTGATAAAAGTAACTAACGGGATGCGAAAAACATGAATACATGTGGAAGTTTCTGAACCACAAAGTTGCCGGGGAACTTGTGGAATCCTCGCATGATTTCACCAAAAAATCGAGGCAGTAACCTTTTTTTTGTCATCTCTTACCTCTCAACTCACATTGATCATTGTATTCTTAATGTCATTTGCCTTCTTCAATTCTCCGAGTACAAGTGAAAACTCTATACACCACAATCCTCTTAGGATAATGATCATGAGAACTGAGAAAAAAAAAAAACTGAGTTCCCTTGGAAGAGCATGGGCTAACTAAAAGCATCTGGAGGTGAGACCAGAAGTGGACTCACATGCTTGGGGACCAAATCCTCTTTAATGGATTCAGTGTCCCTGAACAAGGACGCCATGAGTTGATGGCTTGTCCAAAGGGATCATTATATTCTGAATCATCTTCCCCCCTGAAACTACCATCCAATGATCAGCTTCCAAGTCCCCCTCAGGCAACTCAGACCAAGCTTGCATGCAGGCATGCAGCTGGTATCACGAAAGATTGACTCTGTGCAGTGCCTCTCTTCTCTACGCACGCATACGGCGGATCAAGCACCGCAATCTTTCAAGCACCACTTTGCCTCATGCATTTTGAGCAGCCTTGCTGCATGCCCACGTTGTAGACTTTTCCACTCCATTTCATTTGGATAGGAGGGCATCTTTGGATGGGGACTCGTCCTTGGATTTATAGAGGGGAGAGACTGCACAGTACTGAGTGGGGTGAATTATTTCAGTGGCGATTCAGAGCTCGTGCATGGAAAAAGGGTAGAAGCCTAAAGGGGGGATTGGGACAAACATGTTAGCATACCTACTGATGGTGCTCAAAGAAGGCAAAAAAGGTTACGTGATTCGTCATCCATGCTTTTATCTCTGTTGCATATGTAGTAGGGTCATAAGTTTTGTTGCCCTCGTGCAGCATATAATTCTCTCCAGCTGTCCATTGCCGAGTCAAGCTTGTCCTCATCTCTCAAGCTCTTGGACAACAGTTCCTGCTCCGGAATCGATTCGTGCATAGTTCCGTGTCATCATGCAGAGGGTGACCAGATACTTGATATCTTCTTCGTGATCATGCAGTAAAAGTTTCAAAAGAAAACTTCACGTCTCGCTGCACAGACTTCTGTTTTTTTTATCAGGTTCGTGATCTGAGTTACTTATGATTCATCAAGTCATAAATGCAGGCATGGAGTACGTAGATGCTTTCATAAGATTAGAGCAGGATAAAAAAGGAACAAGACCTGTGTTGAACTGGATCAAGGTTGGGCCTTTACGTTGTACTCAGCTTTGCAAACATCTTGTACAGTCTGCAAAAGATATGAGTTTTTTGTTTCTTGAATCATGTTCTCAAGTATGCACAATTGCACATATCTTAAAGCCAAAAAATTTTGCCTAATAGGCTGCTACACAACGGTAATATTTGATTCGTCCAATTTTCCCCCTCTGTTATGGAAACATGTAGCAATGCTGCTTGGTTGAATAAATCTAATTGTTGAACTGGCGCCATCATTATGTAGCACAATATTGAAGGACTCAACATTCTTTTGAATGCTCCTGTTAAGAAAATTAAAATGATCTTCGCTTGTGATAATTCATTACCCCCAGCTTTACCGAAGATATGCAACCATATAGTCAGTCAATGAGTGAATAATATTATTTCTTGTCATGCAGTTTCAGATAGTTTCTACCTTGTCCTGTATATGTCAGGATGATAGTGTCTCTTATTTATAATCAATGTTTTTTATTCTCCTTTCATCAGTACATCATATATATCATATATGCATAACTCGAAAAAGCTAAAATGGTTTGCGAGAAAATTGCATCAACTGTCAACCATCTTTTAACTGCAGAAAATAATACCAACTTTCCTCAAAAGATACCTTCGAAGTATTTCCTCACCTACTTGTGGATGCCACAAGGCATACATTGAAACCGACTGAAAAGTCAATGCTTTACAACAAGTTCATGTAAAAAGGATTTATGAGTACTATAAAAAAACATCATGCCCTCTAGATGGTCTCTTTAATATATTGCTTGAAGCCAACAAATTTATCTATAGTTCAGAACAGAGAAAGAGCATATGGTACAACACTACAACAACCAGGCTACAAGGCCCAAGACTAAGAAAGTATTCACCTTCAGAAGATCTCAATAATACTTCCTGGAAAGCAATCATATGTGTCACTGGAAGAAACAATAGCTGAATAGGTTATGAGATCATTCATATGGAGAAAGACGCAAACCTGCAGAACATGTAGCAGGAACCTGATGATTTATTATGGAGATGTGTACTTAAGGATTGCAGACAAAATTCTGTCTTTGTCTCTGGTCGGAAATGCTTCCAATAGAACCCCATCTTTAATAAAGTGAAATAGTGGTACCGCCTGCATTAGTGTGACAAACCGACTTCTACAGATTAGATTACATCAACTAGCCATTCAATATAATCAGGAAGAAATTGACTTCGGTGCCAACATGAAATTGTACTAAAAATGTAAATAAGACGAGCAAAGGGAATGACAAATCTATAAGATCTGAATCGGGCTTAATTCCAGAACCATGCAGAGGTATGTACAATCAGTTGTTTCAACTTGGAGTATGCAGTCTAACGTTTTAATTTTAAAGTCAACAGGAAGATGACTAATAGGATTCATCATAATTGAGTCAGAGATTCCCAAAAGATCTAGAGTTTTGAAAAATCAACACTGAACTGAACCACAATATAACCATTTCAAGTGAGGGTGGTATGTATGAAGTCATTTTGATGCTTAAGAAAACAAAGCTTTGTACTTTTAGGGAAGCAAGCACTGAAGGAAATGTTCTCAGTTATGTTACTGATATCCCAAAGGAAAAGTTATAATGACGAATCTAATGAAATTTGTATGAAGTAGAAAAATAAAAGAAGAAACATTATACATAAGTAATTTGAAGATCATGCAATTCCGGAAGGGAACTTTTAGTAAATTAAAGTAATGGTTGCACTTCATTATCCAACGGAAAAAACACTCGATGTTCTAGTGCAAGCTGTTCATTTTCATACTATTTGCATTTATTATGGTAAATTTACACTAAATATTAAGAAATTACCTTAATTCTCAATCGTTCTGCCACTTCAGATTGCTCATCATATTCATCAACAACCTAAATTCCAGAAGCAAAATAGATAACTCAATTTGCCTTATCATGGTTTGCAAACAAATCCGTATAAATATATGAACTCTTAACTGAAGTAGAATATTTCATCAAATTCTAGTGCAATCATATATGATATAGATAAGCTGTTGAAATATTATTACATATTGGAAGTACATGGGATACAGAAATTTTACAAGTAGTTGCAAATTGTCAATGAATACAATAAGCATGGAGTTAAATCCTTTGCTGACAAAATTGACTGAGTAAATCAGTAATAAGACAATAGCAATCGATTTAAAGAGGAGGGAGCATCTATACTATAGTAGAAGAGTCCAATTATGAGAAAATTAAGTAGCATCCACACTACAGTAGAAGAGTCCAATTATGAGCAGACTAAGAACTACAAATATTGATTATTCAGATATTTAAATATTAGGGCCAATCAGTTGAAATTCCTGGATAATGTTTTTGTTAACAAAAATCTAGTTCATCGGAAGAGGGACCTATGGGCTACATTCTAGGATGACGACAAAATTTTACTAAGTGCGAGGATTATAAAGAGGATTACAAATTTTCAAAGTCTCCTAACATCAACCCTTAACAGGTTTATACAAGTACTCCTTTAACAAATAATAGGAATTGTCCCCAAAATAAGACTTTGTAGCACCTAGAAAATATAATTCCAACTACAAAACATGACAATTTCGGCTTAAAGCCAGACCTCAATTACTGTCTAGGTTTCAAGAGCTCCCTAGAGCCTAATCACCATCACCACCACCACCACTTTAGGCTCGCTGACCCATTTGGAACAGACGCCTTCAATGCCAGAGATTAAGGGATGTCAGAATGTATTGGATATATCTTATGGGTTGCAGATATATTATGATTCAAGGCATTACCAACACTACAAGTACAAACTTCCTCTTGCTTTGAATAATTTCATCCGGAAAGAACTCGAGTCTGCCTAGAAATGAATTACACTGAAATCTTGTACACTCCGCAAGGCTCCATTGCGTCTTAAGCACAATCTAAAATTGCTGTAACACAAACGACCTTGCTTGAACATGATCTGTCCTATAGGCTCGTCCAACTGTGTTCTTGAACACAAAGGAGACAGGCAACATAGTATATACTAATGATGCAGGCAGATAATCTGGCTAGAAAGTTCTGATCAAATTTATGATATACTCAGGTCTTAGTAATGCTGGATTTGATGAAATGGGACATTTAAGTAGATAGAGCACCATAATACTTTCTCTCTACTGGAAGAATTTTTTTTATTTTTCATTCATAGCATGATTTCTGAGGCACATTTTTTTTTAATGGAAAGAATCTGTCCAGAATTTCTGTATAAAAAAATCAATACCAAATAAATCACATTCCTAAACCTGTACAGCATTTTAAGCATCATTTTTGTTATAATGTGTGACCGTTATGGTCATTAAGTCGATGACCGTTATAGGGTAAGAGACCATTATGGTCATGATGATCATGTGTAACACTCGGCATCGAAAACTATAAAAGGCATGGAGGGGGACGGAGGATGGAAGACACACACGCCAAGAAAGACTCTCAGTTGAGCATGGATGAAGCCACCTCCGGATGATCCCCAAATATTCCAACTCATTTTTCCTTTCAATTCTAAATTATTATAAACTGAATTCTTATCCCTTTATGGCTAACAATGAATAAACTGTGCAGAAAAGAGGGCTGGAAAGAAGTACTCACATTGTGCTTCAAGAAGACTACTTTGGCCTCCTTGTCCCCGGAACCCTTGCACAGCTTGGCGAAACCCTGCTCGATGTACTTGCAGCTGCCGCAGGAGGTGCGGTAGAAGTCCACCACGACGAGCGCGCCGGTCTCCTTGGCCTTGTCCAGGATCTTGTTGAACTCCTCATCCGTCTTGAACTCCCTGACGCAGTCGACGGGACAGAGCTCATCTTCTTCTTCTTCCTCCTCCTCTGACGCACTGCCGACACTCACGGCGGCGCTGGATTGGCAGCGAAGCACAGTTCTCCTCCGCGACAAGCTCAGATTGCTGCGGCAGGAGCGCTGGAATCTGAGGCCGGACGCGTTGGCCACAGGCTGGGAGGAAGGAGGCGGCTCCGCTGTCGAACATTGCAGTACGTATGGGGCTAAGCAAGCGATGCTGTGGGGGACAGAGAGGAGGACACAGCCTACACAGGGGACTAACATGGCCATGGCAGAGGGGCGTAAGCACGCGTATTAAAGCAACACTCGTACAGAGAAGGTTAATCCTCGTTATTTATTATTACAAAGAGAGGTCGGACTAATATAAAAAAAATATATAAATTTTATTAATTAGGTAAAGGTAAAAGACATTTGAGTAAAAGATTTAAAAATAAATTATTATGTTAAATTATTAAATAATAAAAATGAATAAGTTGTGTATGTATTGTCAAAATTATTTTTTTATTCCATTAATTGCTTTTTGAATTCCATATAAAGTTGGACCATTCTAAGGAGGATTTAATAAAATATATTAATCAAACTACTTAATAACATATATTAATAAATTTTAGCCATGATCATAATAATAAAATATAGTTAAAATCAAGCTACTCATAATTAGATTCATGCCATGGTGATTTTTTTAATTAAATTTAATATTTTTATTATCATGCTTATGATAAGACTTAAATATTATCATGATATCTAATTTAAGATTTTTAACATAGTTAGATTCATGCATTATATTTACATATATATATTTTACTATAAGAAGAAAATATTTAGACAACATAGCTCATATGATTAATACCACGAGGATGAGGACACCGTTCGGAAAAAAAATAGTGAATGTTAAATAGGAGATGTCAGTGAATGAAAGTAATATTTTTTAAACTGATTCAAACAAAATTATTTTTGATCGATTTCGGTCTGATTTTGATTGATCCAGCTCGCTCTAAATCCTTTATCAGTTTAAGGGTGAATAACGTGCTGTTTTAGTGGCCGATCAATGGTCTGAATGGCTGGTTCAATCATGATTTAACTTTAAAAATGTTTGCATAATTTTATAGGAATTTTGCTGCTACATGTTAACATGCATCTGTCTCAACATTTGAAAATTACTTGGTGGGATATTTGGATGCCTTTGTGGCTTTGGTTGTTTTGGGGTCGAGTCCGGTCGATCGATGAAAGCAACAACACCCGAGAGATTTTTTTTCTTTTTTTTATTCCTCGTGCCGAGTAATATTTAGGCGCGTTGAATTGTGAAACCCAGCATTTGTTGCCGAATAATTTTGACACGAGAAGGATAATTTGGAGCTTTCTATTTTTTTTACTGCAACAATTTATCAATATTCAGAGTTACTCGATTAATTTGCTATTTGACAAAAGTAGAATAATAAATCATGATAAAATTAGTGACCACTATAAAATAATCTAAAATTGTGATCAAATATTTGAGACAATAAAAAAAAATATTTCTATTTGAGACGATTTGTCAAATCATTTTATATCGAGATGATCCGGATCGCCTCAAATAAATACGATCACAATGGCCACCTCAGGTCACAAAAACATTCTCAACTAGTGCTATGTTGAGACAATCTAAATTGTCCAAAAATATTGATTCTGATCAAAATCCTAGAATTTGTGGCAATCCACTAGAACGCGGAAAAAAATGCCTCCATGAGAGTCTTTTTGCATTTTCGCTCCTCTCCTCACCGATCTCCAATCCTCTCCTCTCCTCCGATGATGATGACAACAAGGCAAGCTCCTTTCCAATCTCTTATCCTCTCCCTTGTGATCTTTTCTCCTCTCCTCTTCGATATCTTCTTGTCTCCTTTTTCTCCGGCTGCAACGAGATCCTCCAGCGGCGATTAGATCCTCACGGGCGGGCGGTGCTACAGGGCACGGGCATGCCCCTGCTGCAAGGAGCGCTCATGGCTGTAGAGACGCCTGCACATCTTTCGTGGTTGCACCACTTTTTAGAGAAATATATTTTTATAAAGAAGTAGATAATTAATGATGTTCTAATTTTTTTTTATTTCTAATTTGATATTTTTTTGACAAATATGTTATATAGTTGATATCGTTCATATATCACAATATATAAAATTTACATTCTTAGATGTTTAATATTTATTTTTTGATTGATATTCATTAGAAATTTAATATATTGACTTGTCTTGATATTAAAATTTAGTTATTTAAATATATATAAAAAATATATTGCAGACCAAATGTTTTCTCTAGAAAATCATCGTTGGATGTATAATATGACTAATCTTGATCGCAGTGAATTTACTATAGAATTTTTAAATGGGGTTGAATTTTTTTAAGTTTTGTTTGTTAGTCGTCTCAGTACTTGCGTGAAGAAATAATTAGATGTACATGTCTAAAATATTTTAGCACCAAATTTTAAACGAATGAAATTGTAAAACTTCATTTATGTAGAAAGGATTTTAAACTAATTAATTGATATTGGACTAAACTTGGAGAAGAAAAATCAAATGTCGACAATAATAATGTTAGTCATATTTTGAGAGAAGATGTTTTGATTCAAAGATATCAAATTTTGGTTTATGATGCTGCTATAATAGAATATGATGATGTTGGAAATTACGATGACTTACAAGAATATGATTTACTCACTACTTCAACTCAATATTTATGGTGAGATTGTAAAATTCATTCCAAATTATCATTAACCGCCAAAATGTTAAGTCTCAAATCAGATCTGAAGAACGATAGAGGGAGAGCAATGGGTTCCGTCAAGTCGAATTGGGGGCTCCTAGCACACGCCCATGTCCTTTAAAGGCCGTTTGCCCGTAGCACTCCGCCCCCTTCAATGTGCGGCCGTTACGCGCGTCGGCGGCACGTTCGCGTGGAGGTCGTGAACGCTCCTTTTCGGAAATGGAAGACCACGGTTTAAATGCACGATCCACGTGCATTTAAGCTCCGCGACGTCGCTACCCACTGGACACAGCTCATGCGACGTCTGCGTCGGTGTCACCATTTCCTTCACGCGACGCGTCCACGTCACGACCGTGATCACGCAGATCACGGCTCGTCCATCACGACCGTGATCTTAGGGATCACGACTAGTGTGGCCATCACGGTCATGATCATAGTGATCACAGCTGGTCACACTACAACAATCTCCCACTTGACCAGCGTGATCACTGTGTCAACACTCCCACTATCCGTGAGTAGTCTAACTGGAGATCATGTCTCGAAGTTTCACTATCTGTGAATACTTCACACTAACTCAGTCACTCCTGAGTCCCATCAAGCCCACATGCTTGATAAAAGTACTAACCGCAATTCTCTTTGTGAGGGAATCAACTAATATATCACTCGTAGGCATATAAGTCATTGTTACTTCCTTCTTGTCGACTATATCATGAATATAGTGATATTCTATCTCAATATGTTTTCCTTTTGAACTATTGGCTCCGCTGTGTATCAAACTTATCGCAGCTTGATTATCACAGTACATGGGCAATGGTCCTCTGACCAAATCGAGCCCTAGTTCTAAAAGGAAACGCCTGAGCCATACTCCATGGGTGGCTGCTGTACTACAAGCAATGTACTCAGCCTCCTGTGTGTGTCTCGCTACACACCCTTGTTTCTTGCTACCCCAAGAAACGGCTGCTCCACCCAGAAGGAACAAGTGACCTGATGTAGACTTTCGGTCGTCAATATCCCCCCCGAAGTCTGCATCTGAATATCCTACTGCCTCGAGTGTATCAGCCTGGTATGTCAATCTCAGTTGTACAGTCCCCTTCAGATATCGCAGTATCCTCTTAATGGCTTCCCAATGAGCCTTTCCAGGATTACTTTGAAATCTGCTCACAAGGCTTACCGCGTAAGCTAAATCGGGTCTCGTACATAACATTGCATACATTAGACTGCCCACCGCTTCTGCATATGGCTCACCCAAAGGTTCTTGCCCTGCGTTGGGACACTGGCTCTTACTCAGCCTCTTCCCAACCACAAGCGGTGTAGGTGCAGGACTGCTATTCTGCATCCCGAACCTCCTCAGTACCTTGTTTATGTACTGTTCCTGACTTAAACTCAAACTCTTTGAGTTTCTGTCACGGCTGATTTGAATGCCCAGTACATAGGAGGCCTCGCCCATGTCTGTCATTTCAAATCGTTTGCTCAATTTGTCCTTGACCTCATTGAGCATCTCTACATCATTCCCGGCAAGCAGTATGTCATCTACATATAGTGACAATATCATAAAACTGCTTCCTTTCTGCTTGATGTAGACACAATGATCCAATTTGTTCGTCCTGAAACCAAATTGGACAATCGTCTCATGGAACTTCAAATACCATTGCCTAGACGATTGCTTTAGACCATACAATGATTTTCGGAGTTTGTACACTTTATTCTCCTGACCCTCTACCTGAAACCCTTCAGGTTGTCGCATATATACGTCCTCCGACAGATCTCCATTCAAGAATGTTGTCTTGACGTCCATTTGGAACAACTCCAAATCCATATATGCTACTATGGCTAATATCGTCCGTACCGACGCAAACTTAGCCACCGGAGAATAAGTCTCCTGAAAATCAATACCGGCCTGCTGAGTATAACCCTTAGCCACCAACCTCGCTTTATATCTATCAAGAGAGCCGTCAGCGCGGTACTTCTTCTTGAATACCCATTTACATCCAATGGGTTGTCTTCCACCCGGAAGATCACATAATGCCCACACTCCGTTGTTCTGAATCGATTCAAATTCAACTCTCATGGCGGCCGCCCATGACTCAGATTCACTAGAAGCCATCGCTTCCCTCAGGGTGATAGGATCTGTACCATCCTCTATTTCCGTATCAACGGAGTAACACGATGCCTCGCACCCGTACAGAACATAATCATCCAAATGTGCTGGTGTTACTCGTGGGCGCTTGGTGCCAGTTATACTCGTGGAACTACCCTGTTCCACCGCGTCCAAGGGTATCTCGTTTGGAGCTGGATCATCAACTCCCACTGCTGGATAGTACAGTGGATCTCCCGAGTTGTGTCCATCGTCTCCTAGAATCGTGAGGAGATCGACTTCCTCCCGAACTTGCTCCTTTTTATTTTCTAGAAAAGTAGCATCACGACTCTCTATGAGGCCCTTTTCTTGATGGAAAAATTTGTACCCTTTGGACTGCTGACTATATCCAATAAATATGCACGTTTCTGTCCTCAGATCCAGCTTGTCCCTGAGCTGACTAGGAATCAACACGTGTGTCTTACATCCCCACTTCTGGAGATGACCCATCTCGGGCTTTCTACCAACACATAACTCATATGGCGTTGATTTTATGGACTTTGTGGGAACTCGGTTCTGTATGTAACTCGCGATCATCAAAGCTTCACCCCAAAAATGCTTTGGCATACCCGAGTGGGACAGCATACACTTTACTACATTCATCAGAGTCCTATTCTTCCTCTCCGCCACACCATTCTGTTGTGGTGTGTATGACATCGTAGTCTCCCTACGAATGCTCTCTTAAATGCAGTACCCCTCGAATTCCCGGGAGGTAAACTCTCCTCTATCTGTCCTCACACACTTAATAGGTTTGCCTAACCTCTTCTCAACTAGTGCCTTATACCTCTTGAAAGTTTCAAATGATTCTGACTTTCTCTCTATGAGGTATACATAATAATATTTAGAAAAATCGTCAATAAATGTAATAAAGTACTCTTTTCTCTCGAATGTAGGAACACTCAATGGTCCATAAATATCAGAATGAATTAGTTCCAACAACTCAGTTGACCTTGTCCCCACACCAAAAGAGGTCCTTGTCATTTTACCGACCAAGCAATGCTCATATGGCACTGTTCTTGCACCAAAAATGTTGGACACTAAATTTATTTTCTTTATTTGTTTCATTTTTTAGTTTCCTGGATGTCTTAATCTCTCATGCCAAAGATCATAATCAAACATATAACACAATGAATACTGAAAAAAGTCTTTTATTTCATTATTTTTAACGACATTCAGGCAAAACATGCCATGACCTGGTACAAGCTTCCTGGTTGCTGTGACCTTATTATTCTTGCCAATTGTTACCCGACCATTATAAAATCTAACTTCAAAACCCTTATACAAAAGGATAGGAACGAGATCAGATTGCGCCTCAAACCTGGCGCATACAACACATCTTTGAGCACAATAAAATTATCACCAATGTCTAGTTTATACTCACCAACCCCCTCAACATCGAGGTATGTGTTGTTGCCCATGTAGATCCTCTTTTCCCCTTTTGCTATATCCTTGAAGTTAATGAGATCCTCCTTGGTCTTGGCAACGTGGCGGGTCGCTCTATAGTCGATCCACCATCTTTCATTGTCAGTTGTTGTTGCATCGCATTCCACTACCAAGGAATGTGAAATCTTACTGGCTCCAGCTCCTTTATTTTGCCTTCCTCCTCCTTGTCCACCTTGTCCACTGGGTGGGCCGTCTTGTTTTGGCTTGTTGGGACAATGACTCTTAAAATGACCATATTTCCCACAATTGAAGCAAGCTCCCCTTGTCAACTTCTGCCCTGTTTGAGGTTTGAGCTATTTTTTCTTAGGACTGAAGGCTGGTCTAGATTGCTTGCGCTGATAGCACACAACATGGACCTCTTCCTCCTCCCCTTCAGTAGCATCCTCCACTTCGAAGACATTGTCTATCTTTCTTTTTCCTTTGGTCATATCCTACTCAATAGCCAAAATAGAGGGTAGTTCAACAACCCTTTTGATGAATTCATTAACACACACAACTGTTGCTGTCATGTCGAAGGCAGGAGGAAGACTGTTCAACACTGAAGTGATCTGCAATGGCTCTGGTAGTGCACAACCTGCAACTTCCAAGTCTTTAGCCATTACAATCATCTTATTAATATGACCGGACACATTATCGTTCGCTTTCATTTTGCAAGTAGTATATCTATGCAACAACAATTGAATATTCATGTATCCTTAAGAGCTTCCCAAAGCTCATAAGTATTTTCATGTGTTTCAAAAATCCTAATCAGATTATCCTCCATATACATGAGTATGAAGGTCTTGGCCTTTCATCACCAGTCTTCCTTTACTCCAGCACCGCTGTGTGAGCTGCTCTCTGTTCATTAGAAGCATCATATGAAAGAACTAGTGGGGCTGTATCAATATAGCTTTGTAGGCCGTCATGAATTAGACCATACCGAATTCTACGACTCCAGACATCGTAGTTGGCGCCGTTAAAACGACCCAATTTGGCTAGTTCCGCGGCCATAAAATTAGACATTTCTGTATAAAGAAAAATATAAATTGTAGTCAGAAAAATTTTAAATATACCAAAAAATGAGTTTTAGTGCAAAATACAAAGATATAATTTATTTTATCCAAAACATAAATTTATCAGTAAATTTACTTGCTAAAATTAATTTATCCAAAAACAATTTTTAAAAGAAAAGTAGTGAATTTATTTTCTAACTTAATTTATATGAAAATAAAGTTTAGCGAAAAAAGTGAATATACTAAATTTATTTTCTAAATTAATTTATGCGAATACTAAATTTATTTTGAAATAAATTTAACAAAAATACTAAATTTATTTTCTAAATTAATTTATTCGAAAATAAATTTTATAGTAAATAAACTAAATTTATTTTCTAAAGATTAATTTATCCAAAAATAAATTTATCAATAAGTATACTAAATTTGAAGAGAAATATACTTAAATTAATTTATCCAAAAATAAATTTGATAAAAAATACAAAATTTATTTTCTAACTTAATTTATCCGAAAGTAAATTCAATAGAAAATAAACTAAAATTATCTTCGAAATTAAGTTATCCGAAAATAAATTTAATGGAAAAATAATAAATTTAACTTATGCAAAGAAAAATAATTAAAATACCAATTTTTCTAAATTAATGTAACCGGAAATAGATTTAACAAAAATATACTAAAATTAATTTATTGGAAAATAAATTTAACAGATTGTAAATTAAACTCATTTTCAAATTAATTTAACAACAAATAAACTAAGATTATTTTCTAAATTAATTTGGCCGAAAAGTTGTTGAATCTAGGATCCCGAGAATGTTTTGAATGATCACAAATTTGTAAGTGAACTCAGTCTGTACTGATGAACTTGGTTGAGCTGATTTCTGTAACAGGATATATTCAAGTTCAGTACAGTGGTCGACCTGAGCTAAAGGAATGGACGACCACTGCACACGTAATATATATCAGAAGAACCATGTGTGCAGTGGGCGCCTTAAGGATATAAGCGGTCGACAAGCATCAGAGAAAGAGCATATGATGAGCAGCAGCGAAGCATAAACGGTCGACCAA
>LTAE01004034.1:6928-31050 GCA_001647135.1 Pontederia paniculata | reverse complement strand
AACTTTTTATGTAATTTATGATAATTAATTTAGAATAATCTTCTTAACTAACTATATATGAATAAATAAAATATTTAAATTAAAAAAAATTATATTACTAATGTCAATAATATTTAAAATGTTAATAAGTATTTATAATTATATGCATAGCTCAAACTCTAATAAAAGTTCTAATAAACAAGAAGGGTAAATTGGGTATAAAAGTTCAACCTCTATTTTTCATCCGCTAAACGTTAATTAAAATAGCCTACCACCCAACCGCTAACTGCTTACCTATAAAATAATTTACCAAACACTTTATTATAAAAAAATAGTGGTTTGACCAAGTCAAACCTCTAAACTCTAATCTAAACTCTATTTTTTGAGTTGCCAAACACAACCTTGATCACTTTCGGGAGCTCGGTATAGCAGTTCCTATCCTTTGATATAATTATAGTATTTTATGATAATTCTACATGCGAAATCGATCGAGTATTTCCTTTTTTTTAAAGGAGAAACGCATTAATCCAAGCTTAAAGAGTCAGAGTACAAAAATCCCAGGATACCGGAAGGAGCGTTATCCTCCCAAAAGAAATCGCTCTGCAATTTGCGACCAAAAGTTGTGAGATAATTCGCTGCTGAATTAACACTACGATTTACATGTTTACAAATATGATTTTGAAAGCTAGAAATTAGGAGCCTAATGTCTTCAAAAATACTTTTCAAGCATCAAGGGCAGCGACTAGTCTAATTTATAATTATAATTGCCAAGCTAGAGTATGATTCAATGATGAGATTGCTTATTTCCAAACACCGACAATGGAAGAGTCCTTGTAGTATTCCCCATGCCTCCACCTCTAGCACCGAGTAAAATTTCTTCCGCATTGCCCCTGCACATACAAAAAATGTATGAGTCCTTATAATGTAACATGCTCCCCCCACCTCCTATGGGTTCACGAAGGAGCCATCCGAGTTCATTTTGAAACAGAACTGAGGTGGGGGGCTCCCAACGAACCAATGGTGAGTTCGTTGAGGAATTCTCCTCACGAATATATTTTGGGTGTAACTCATGATAGCTAGCCATCACCTGGGTTCAAACCACAGCTGCGGTTGCTTGGCTAGATCGAAAATGGGCATCATTTCGCATCCTCCAGATCCCCTATAGAGTTAAAGAAAAAAGGGTTAAGAATTTAGGGGTCGTTTGGCGCATTCCCAGTTTTTATTAACCGGCAATATTATATCACCACTAAAATAATTTAGATCACCACTAAAATATATTACCATTTTATAAATTACTGGTAATATTATATCATAGCGTTTGGTAAGTAGCAATAACACAAATTATAATTTAAATTATAAAATAAAAATTACTAAAATACCCTTCAAAATTATTGAATTAAAATAAATATAAACAAAAGAAAAAATAAAAAAATTGAGTTATGTCAAAATATGAGTTTATATTATCAATCGTAAAATAATTAAAAATTTAGAAGATAATGTTGAATACTATTATTTCGTAATAAAATATAAATATCTTTAAAGTTTAGTTGAAGGATAATTTTATCAAAATGCATGTCATCTTGTTGGTAATCTGGAATGATACCTCCCATGAGTGCTATCTTCATTACTAGTGAGATGGTAATTTTGATTACTAGAGAAGTAGAAAATACCGGTAATATGTTGCAGCCAAACATGATAATATATTGGACCATGAGAATTTTAAATTAAATAATCGATAATCCATCTGGATTACCTCATACCAAATAGATCTAAGATTGACATTCAAGTTATTGCCCTCAAATACCCAATTCCCTAGAGACCATATATCAAAATAAGAAAACGGAGATTCTACCTGATTTACTAAGTTTAGTATATAATTTGATTTTAAATTATTTTTAATATTTTAATTCTCTAAAGTCTTAAACTCAAACAGTAGATTAAAATCGCCATTTTGAAAATCTAAGACCCTTAATTGTAAAGGAAAATATCCAAAAAAATATTTGAAGAAAAAATCCACTATCGAGAAAACAAAGAGTTACGATAAAATATCAAATCTAGTGCAACCAACAAACTCTACAGCGACAGTAGACCATCTGCACTTCTCTATCGAGTCATCTTGTGCACTTATTTAAGATCGAACAAGAGTACACATTTTTTTTGGTTGAAATAGTAGACTCTTTTAAAGCTCATATCACTCTTTTTCCTTTTCATTATAGTTACGAGAAAAATACAATTCCAATAGGATATTTTCCCATGCAATCTTAACTATTTTGGATATTACAAAGATGGACTAGTATTATAATTCGGATTTGAGTACAGTGTGAAAGCAGACACAATAACCCAACCGATTTAGCATAAATATCTTAATCATTAACTCGGATACAGTAAGAAATATTAGTAAGCATATTAATTGGTCTTAGTTGTCATCCTAATCATAAATATTTTTTAACAAGCTGGATTGCAAATAATAAATGACAATTACGTTTTAAAATTTTCTTTATACAGCACGACAATTATTCTTAATTTATCTTCTCTGTAAAGTGTGAACCATGAGAGACACCAACCACAAAGTCAAAGTATTTGCCATCCGATAGAAAATGAAAAAAAAAAAGAATCAAAAGACTCCATTCCTATTTTGGTAACTTGGATCAGCAGCAGTTAAGACAAGATAATTAGCAAGTAAATTACACGCAGAAGCCTTTAATTTTGATATTATCATGATAAGCCTTGGATTTTTGTATTTTTTTTATTTTTATTTATTTTTCATTCGAATTATTCCTCGTATCCGTTGCGGATATCTATCTCAGCTAATATTTTTTAATAATTACATATTTGTTTATGCATTTTTTAATAATAAAGTGAAATTACATTTGTACCTTTCCCCCCATTCCGTTTGTATGTTGCATATAAAGACGAAAATAAACTAATGAACGCACAACAACGAGCCCCTCTCTCTCTACTGACAAGTGACAAGCGCCGGCCATGCTCTCTTCGCTCGCGACGAGGCCACTTCCGCCGCCGCCACCGCTCGGCCTTCAGCGATCCCCGGCGTCTCCTTCTCTCCCAGTTTTCCTTTCCGCAGGTACGTACCACCTCCAGGAGCCCATGACCAGTGCCATATCTCTCTTCTTCTATCTCCTCTCGTTCATCCTCCTCTTAAGGATCGTAGCGGAGACATGCAGAAAACTAATGCAGCTGCAGGCAATTCTCGTGATCAGATGGGCCTGCGGCAAATGCCCTTAATGTCAGATTCGATATTATGATGCAAAAATAAGAGAACCGAAAAAGGATTCGGCACATATATATATCAATCTTCTTTTTTTTCTCTCTTCTCTCTTATCTTTTTAATGGTGGCAATGATGGCGTGTTGTGAACGAGGGGGAGATCTCTTTTGATGTCCGAGACAGACACTACTTTGTGAAGAGTGTGGATAACACTACTTTTGGAGTGGAGTAGTGGAGTGCTGTTGGCCCTTCTCTCTCTCTCTCTCTCTCTCTCTCTCTCTCTCTCTCTCTCTCTCTCTCTCTCCTTTCCTTGCTAGTTTTCTTTTTCTGCAGTGCTTTCAGTTTAATTTCGTGAGGGGTGTCGTTTTGCTTCTGCTGCAGGCGCAGGAGGCGCACCGCTTCCACCAGCAAGTCGGGGCAGTCTTGGAGCCGCTCGAAGAGGGCAACGCGACGTGGTGCTCTGCTTTCCCAAGTGCAATGCATTATCCAAACCCGACACTCAAGGTATAGGAAAGTTCATTCTCCCAAGTGACACTGCCCCCCGTCCCTTTACACTTTTAAAGGGATGATAACGATTTGAATTCCGATAAACAAAATATTCTTTGATAACTTATTTTCTGAAACAAATGAAATTACTGTTTCGCATAAAAGAATATAAACTTTATATACAATTTAATGATCCAATGCATAGATATCACATGATACTATACATGTAGAGTTTGGTGCTGTGCAATAATAAAATTAACGTACTATGTCACTTTTTTTTTACTTGTCGACCCCGTAAAGATCTGACAATTAGCGTTACTTTTCAATAATGTGTGTGCATAATTTGAAGCAGTATTAACCGAGGAGCGAAGACCAGGTAAGGAGTTGCTGGAGGATAAGTTTAAACAAGACGATGGCGACCAGTCGGCTGAGGTAGTATTAGTTGCTAATTTGTATGATTACTACTTAACGACAATGGCCACCGAATGTGGTGGATCACGACCTTTGTCCTGTAACGTGAGCGCATGTAGGACCTCCTCCATGGAGCGCAAGGGCTATGGGAGGCGATTAGTGGAGTCAAGGCCATGTTGGCGTCCATGGGGGACGGCGAGATAAGCATCTCGCCGTACGACACGGCGTGGGTCGCGCTGGTGCAGGACATCCACGGGCCCGCCGCCGGCGGCCCTCAGTTCCCCTCCAGCCTCCAGTGGATCGTCGGAAATCAGCTCCCCGACGGGTCCTGGGGCGACGCCGTCATCTTCTCCGCCCATGACCGAATGATCAACACCCTCGCCTGTGTCATCGCCCTCAGCTCCTGGCGCCTCTGCCCCGACCAGTGCCATCGAGGTCTCTCTCTCTCTCTCTCTCTCTCTCTCTCTCTCTCTCTCTGAACTGAACTGAACTGAACAACTGGATGATATATATGTAACATGCACGCACTCAGGGCTCGGGTTCATACGAGAGAACATGTGGAGGCTGGCGGAGGAAGAGGAGGAACTGATGCCCATAGGATTCGAGGTGGCGTTCCCGTCGCTGCTGGACGTGGCCAAGGGACTGGGATTGGAGATTCCCTATGATGACCCTGCACTGCAGGACATATACGCCAAAAGGGACCTGAAACTTGAGAGGTACATCATCATATCATCATATAACATATTTTACTTTAAACTGGAAAAGGCTGCAGATGCCTAGATGCGTGTTTAGATATGCATATGATGCGTTGTCCTGGATTGATGTCCTTTGGACTGATGCCAATGATGGCAAGATACTGAGACCGCTGACCTTACTACTGTGTTCGCCAATGTCGTCTGTGCATGTCTTGTGGGGGCACGCAAATTAAAAAATAAAAAAACAGGATCCCGAGGGACGTGATGCACAGGATGCCGACCACGCTGCTGCACAGCCTGGAAGGAATGCGGGGACTGGACTGGGGGATGCTTCTTAAGCTCGCGTGCCCCGACGGCTCCTTCCTCTTCTCCCCTTCTTCCACCGCCTACGCCCTGATGCAGACGGGCGACCCCAACTGCATGCGCTACCTTGAGAAGGTCATCCAAAGATTCGGCGGTGGAGGTGCGCCGCTGACATGAATGGCATGTATCTATAGATGTTATCACAATCCAATAAGAAATCTTAATGAATCAACTGCAGTGCCCAATGTCTACCCCGTGGACATGTTCGAGCACATCTGGGTCGTTGATCGGTTGGAACGGCTCGGCGTGTCGCGCTACTTCGAAGCGGAGATCAAGGAGTGCTTGGACTACGTCCACAGGTTCGCTCCGAACCCGCTGAAATCTCTGATCATAAAGTGTACTGATCAATTGCGCACCTCCAAAACTAATGTCGTCGGCGCCGACAGGTACTGGACTCCTGATGGGATCTGCTGGGCGAGGAACTCGCCGGTGCACGACGTCGACGACACGGCTATGGCGTTCCGCCTCCTTCGCCTGCACGGTTACGACGTCTCCCCTGGTGAGTTTAGCCATGTCTGGTGCCGCGCGTGTGCTCCGCTGCGTCGATCCGAATATGTCAATGATGTGATGTGTACGTACGTAATGCAGCGGTGTTCGGGCACTTCGAGAAGGAGGGGGAGTTCTTCTGCTTCGCCGGGCAGGCGAACCAGGCGGTGACGGGGATGTACAACCTGAACAGGGCGTCGCAGGCGGCGTTCCCGGGGGAGGAGATATTGGAGCGAGCCAAGGAGTTCACCTACCGCTTCCTCCGGCAGAAGCACGCTTCCGACGAGCTCGTGGACAAATGGATCATCACCAAGGACCTCCCTGGCGAGGTACTCGAATTTGAGCACCCTCTTTAATTATCTAAAACTGTAAATTAATTTTCTAAATAAAAAATAATTAAATGTAAAATTTGAACTCGCTCACATAATGACATTTTTTATGGCAAACATTTAATTTTCAGTCGAAATAATTGATAAACCTACTGTACTAATCAGAATAAATATTGAATTTATCTCATATTAATTAAATAATTGGTGGATGCATGAATTCACAGGTGGAGTATGCTTTGGAATTTCCATGGTACGCAAGCTTGCCACGAGTGGAGGCGAGGCACTTCCTGGAGCAATATGGCGGTGGGAGCGACGTATGGATCGGGAAGACCCTCTACAGGTATTGTATTGATACATATTATTAATAATAATATTATTATTTATAAAAAAAGGAAAAAATATATTATTCATAATATAAAAAATATCGAATATGTAGAAAGATTCTATTTTTCTTAATTGTGGTGGACCGATAAGTTGAAAAAAAATTTCGATCGCGTCAAGTGTCTAATTAAGAAGAAACAAATGTTGTAACTATGCTTGAAAATAATTAATGTTGATATTAAAATTAATGTTAATAGCTTACTGTTAACTGAAACTGTTAATCAATTAGTTGATCCTTCATAGCAGGGAGAGCCGATTGTTTCGGATTGTATCGCCGAGCAAGAAAAAGTCATGATTCACGGAGATTCCATTTATTTTTTTTCATTCACAGAATAGAGTGATGCAATATTGTTTTATCAAAAATGTTAAAACTTTCCTGATTCAATAGCAACTGTGTTAAAATTTCAGAGTTATTGTTGAGAGATATTTATTTAGGGAATAATAACATTTTAGATATCAAACTTTTCATATTCTTTTTATCTACTCACTTTTCTATGCCACTTTATCGTATTGTAATTAGAAAAACGAATAATGCTTATATTATCTAGGTGGAGCGATATTTTATGCAGCAAAAGAAATCATATTTAATATTCTAAAACTAACATGTACTGATGAAGATATTTTTTTTGACAGAGGAAAATATATATTTTTTGGCATAAATATTTTCAAAAGATGTATTGAAATTTTACTATGAGTTCTTTTGTAAAGTTGCATACAAAATAAATTGCATTAATATTTCTTTATTACTTATTACTTATGGGCTAAAGTGAAAAGGGAGGAATCCATTTAACTCTATCATACCATCATATGTGAAAATGGAGTAGTGAGCAAAGGTAAATAAATTTGCAGGATGCCCATTGTGAACAATGACAGCTATTTGGAGCTCGCCAAGACCGACTTCAACCTGTGCCAATCCCTCCACCAGCTCGAATGGCTTGACCTGCAGAAGTGAGCCATATTATTTTTCTTCATTTTATATCTTATCCATGCAAAATTTCTTTTCATTTACAATAATAAATATGTAACCAAATGGATGGCCGAGATTCGATCAGGTGGTCTGAGGAGATCGATCTTGAATCTTACAACATAACGAAGAAGAGCTTATTGAAGGCATACTTTATCGCATCGGCCAATGTGTTCGAACCAGACCGGACAGCCGAGAGGCTCGGATGGGTTCGAACCGCGATTTTCGCAGAGGCCATCTCCAACCACTTCAAATCGAGTTCGGGATCTGAGTCGAAATCAGTATTCCTTAAACATTTTGTCAACTGGGACAACTGCCATCTCAGGTGTGTGGTCCAACTTGTCACTGTTACTTACTAAGCATTAAGATTCCATTCTCTTTTCTTTCTCTCTTTAGTTTCTCTTTGTGGGTTTGAGATTGCAAAATTATTCCATCACACCAATTTGTCGTTCTAGAGGGTCTGCACCATCTTTTTAAAAAAATGTGGCAAGTGGGGGGTATAATATCCAAATTTGGAGATCCACATGAAAAGGTGTCCAACTCTTAGTTTTCAAAGTAAATTGATACTCTCGATTATCATATGAAAGATTCTCATATATCTCCAAGAACAAAGTTTTGGTAAATTGATTGAGATTCATTATTCAAAATAAATTTATTTTAAACTTTTCAAATTCAGTTTTTTTTAATTTTATTGTAGTTCTACGTATATGGTGTAAGAACCAAACTATTAAAGTCCTGTTTTTATGCAATAGTGAATTTGTATTTGTGCACTTCAGTAAACTAATGGATACACACTTCTATCTGCATGGACCTTTCTTTTCACAATTTGTTATACTTAGGATGTGTTTGGATAAAGAAAAAAGGAGGATAATGAAAAGGAGGATAAACTTTATCTTATTTGAATATAATCTTTTATAGAAGGTAAAAAGTGTTATCTTTCATCACCTTCCTTCTATTACCTCTCACTTTCCTTCTATCCTCTATTCAAATATTTCTCTTAAAGTCGATTTGGTTAGGGGTAAAAAGAGGGTAAAAGAAAAAAAATAAAAAAGAAGTTTAATAATTTAACATTATTTGATTATATTTTTAATGGAGGAGAATGTCTCCTCTATTTATTTTCATTCTCCTCAAAGAGTCTATTGTTTTCAACCCCAAATTAAAATATAAAGAAGCAAAAAGATATATTTAAAATATATTTTTTCAATTTTAATTATATTTAATTAAATATGTAAAAATATATACATCAAATATATTCATACAACAAGAATTACAATTCTCTTCCCTTTTCTTTAAGTTAATTATTTTTTTTATTCTCTTACATTTCCTTTCCCTAGTTTTTCTTTCCTTTCATTACCTTCCCTACCTTCTATTCCAATGATGTTTTCAAAATACAAAATTTTATTGATTTTTTCGAATGTTTTTTGGCCCTATATTTTTTATTATTGAATTTATATTTATGATAATAATAAGCAAATATTTTAGTCTATAAATATACAACAATAGTATATTTTAATATCATTATTTGTATTATATGTTTTTAACATATCCTTACATAATTTATTTGTTGAGTAATTTTTATGTGTATTAAAATATATTTAAAAG
Organism: Pontederia paniculata; assembly: GCA_001647135.1. Classification (NCBI taxonomy): domain Eukaryota; kingdom Viridiplantae; phylum Streptophyta; class Magnoliopsida; order Commelinales; family Pontederiaceae; genus Pontederia; species Pontederia paniculata. The sequence continues at coordinate 22,130 of LTAE01004034.1, read as the reverse complement.
ATAACTTATTATATAATATTAAATAAATAAATCTCCATCGTGAATTTTGCATTTTTTTAATTAAGAAATCTCTAATTTTCTCCGGATGCTACAAAGACCTAAAGTTCTTGCAGGTTCGAGTCAGTCTTTTAATCTCTTTTCGTTTTTTTCTTCGCTTACACTCTTAGTTATACTCGGTTAGATATACTTATCACATGGTATAATTATGTCTTATTTTCTTTATTTGCCTTTGGTAGAAAAAACAAATGGTTTAAATAGAAGGGTCTAAGATGGAAACATTTTTTTTTAATATGATAAGTTTAAATATAATATATTGTTTTTTTATAATTTTTTTATGTCTTATGTAGGCTTCTAGTTGGCACCAATTTAACTAAGAGATGACTTGAATATTGACAAAATGAAGCTTGAGAGATCCAAATAATAAACTGCAAATTTGAGTGATCGAAATTAGTATTTTGCATAACTTGGATCACTCGATACTTCAAGACATTTAAGCCTTATTTATTTGGGAGTTTAAATTGAGATATAGACATTTATCCTTAGGCTATGTTTGGATGAAAAAATTAGAAAGGATGGAGATTGGTGGGATGAGATTATAAGATCCATTATATTTGGATACTAATTTAAAAAAAAATAAGGAGATTTGGTCCCTTCCAAACCCTCTAAAACTAATTAGGAGGGATTGATATTTTGAACACTTTTACCCTCACTTTATCATTATTGATTCTTTATCTTTTTATCTTTTGAGGGTAAAATGATCTTTTGAAAATAACTCCTTTATATCATATCCATCCTTCCTATCCAAACAAAAAATTCATAATACCTCACACATCTTCCCTTCCCATCTTTCTTTCCCCTTCCCCTCTCCTCCCATCCTAACTTAAATATCCAAATAAAACCTTAGTTTCACCAAAACGATTGATTTTACATGCAATGTATTAAAACTTTATACCCGACTTCGGTATAAAGCGAACAATACCAAATTCCTCCATCCCAATTGTTAGTTCCATTTTTAACCAGGGAAAAAGTTGGTAATTTACTAGAAATGAAACCTAAAATCCTCGTAAAACTAATGCAAAAAATATTTAATAAAACCAATGCGAAAAATATATAACTAAAAAAAATCAAACGTTTAATAAAAATATATTTATGATTCATAATATAGTGAAATTATTATTGAATTAAGTAGAAACCATTTTATTTGAGATTGTGTTCAATTAGTAATACTACTTGATTGCATTTTATAATAAGAAATTAGTGTTACTAATAAAGAACAAATAAAATGAAGACTTCAACAACCATATCAAACTAAAGAAACACAATAGTTTTGACAAGGCCAAGAATGACTAATTATGTATATATTTTACCTTTTCTATTTCAAATGCTAAAAATTCTAAAAAAAAATACAATAATTTTGAGACTAGCTCAACAAAATTTGACAAATAAAACTACAAAGTTAAAAGGGTTATCTACAGTATTGTTGCAAAATTATAATTTATTATCATTTTCATAAGAATAGTAATAGTTAAAATAATATTTATAAGAAATGATACATATTTATGTGATATTAAGATAAAAGTAATTGAAAAATATTAAGTGCCACTTTTCTGCGCAGGAGTACCATATTAGTATCCTTAATTACTCGAGCGCAATTTACAATAAGTTATTTCTATTTTTTAGTAATATTTTCATAATATTATGAATTATAAATATTTTTTATTAAATGCTTGACTTTTTTAGTGGTAATTTTCTAATTAAATATTTTTCTCACTGATTCTATTAATCTTTTCTCTTGCTCACCTAATATTAAGGGGATTTTAGGATTCGTTTTCAATAGAATACCAACTTTATCGCTGGCTAAATGTGGAACTAATTGGTGGGATAAATGTTTGTATCTCAATTTGTACTCCCTATTAAATAAGGATAGAAGTTATGCAAAATTCATTTTTGGATCACTCAAATGTGAGTTTATTATTTTTGATCACTCTCATTTTGTCCATATTTTAAGTCGCGTCTTAGTTAACTTAGTGGTAGACGCCTACATAAGACATAAAATGTTATAAAAAATAAGATAATATATTTTTGTATTAAATAATTAAATAAAAGTGGAAGAAGGTCTCCTCACATTTTAGGGGAGAGGCGCCAACCCCCACCTGAGTCTCAGGCGAGGGGCCACAACGTGGGGGTGGGGTGCCCAAGCCCCCTATCTGGTTGTGAAAGAGGTGGGGAGGGGGCAACCTTTGACATATACATCATATAAAAATATATTTCATATGTCCTCTCAGAAAAATTGAGATGCCATATATTTTTTATAATACTGTAAGAACCATGGATGACTGGTTAATATTGTTAAGTTGGTTAACAAATGAGTGACTTAAATATTGTTAACTTAGTGTGATCCAAATGATGAAAATTAAATTTGAGTATTCTAGATATGTATTTTGCAAAACTTTGATGACTCTCCGTGCTTTAAATCCCTTTAGCTTATTGTATTTAATGATTCTAAATTATGCTAAAAGGACAATGAAATTTATGGTTTCTGTTTTCTAAAATAATACAAGAATTTGAGACTTGGCACTTCTGTTATAAAATTCTACTACAAAAAATTAATTTCATCCCCTCAGCCTATTTTAACTTCACTCTTCTCGATTTAGATATTACCTACCTGGCTCAGTTAACTTTTCAAACACTTCCACCTTAGCTGAAAATCTAATATCATTATTATTTTTTACTCAACTTATATTTTTATGATATACACTTATTCTTTTACCTTGATTCAATTTTAGCATTTTAATTTTGATAACAACTAAAATCAAATGGGGATCTAAAGAGAAAATGGGGTGATGGGTCGATCAAATAATTTTTTTAATATATATGTGTATATATATATATATATGGAAAAAATAGAAGTGCTCCCTACTTAAGTAGGGAGCACCATGCTCTCTACATTTTTAACCGTAGGATGTTAGATCTATGGTGACTTGATTTAGGAGAGAGAAAAAAAGTAGGAGAGAGAAGATTTAATATCCACCGTAGATTTAACATCCTACGGTTAAAAATGTAGGGAGCATGGTGCTCTCTATTCAAGTAGGGAGGTAAATGTGTTTGAAAAGTTGGGAAAAAAAATAATCATGTAATATAAAAGTTGCACCGATGAAGTAAAAACATAGGTTTTAGTTGAGCTTAAAAATAGTTGTATAAGTTTGATCACAGACACAAAATTAACTGTGACGTGAGCCCTTACAAGTTCCAAGTTTCCTGTACGTAGGAGCAACTTTGTAATTACTAATTAAGGCATGATAATAATTTGGTTCATGTTGTTGCGTTTGCAGGCAGGGGAGGAAAAAGGCAGGGGAAGAAGAGCTGGTGGGTCACCTCCTGCAGCTGGTCGTCCAGCTCGCCTCCGATGCCATGCCGTCGTACCGCGGCCAGCAGCAGGTGCAGCAGCAGCAAGTGCGCCAAGGCTTGCGACAAGCGGTAAGCTTTATTAGCTTCGCATTCCCACGTTTCGTCTGCACGCTCCGGCAAATTTGAGGAGGTGGCCGAGAGCGGAGCCGAGGAGTCGTACACCATGGCCGTACACTCTTTGCTGATCCCCTTCTTTCTTGTTGTGTTGCTTGCAGTGGCAGGAATGGCTGCTGACGTGGGGTAGCATCGAGGGTGGAGAGGACACGGCCGTGCTGCTGGTGCGGACGCTCGAGATAAGCGCCGGCCGGTGGAGCGCTGCCGCGTCAACGGCGAGCCAGGCCGAGTACGCTCGCCTTGCCCAGCTCACCGCATCCGTGTGCCACAGGCTCCAGTCAACAAAGCTCCGAGCTTCCAATAGATGGGTACGCCTCCAAAAATGTGACATCTAAAATATTATTTGATTTCTGTTAAGTTATATTGATGTGAATTTTTCTCTGTAAACTCAACTTTATCTAGAAAAGGTAAAAGTTTCTAAAAGAAAAAAATATATGTTATAGAATATTAGAGTAAATCCAGCAGTCATTTCAAACTTTTCCTGCCTTCATGGTGCTCTTGTCCCCCACTCTGTTCCAGATTTACGACAATGAGTAGTCTCATCGCTCTTTCTGTCTGATATATACAACGTGTCGATCTATGGATCGATAAACTCCATGATCCCATTCTGAATTGTTGTGCTGATTGTTTCTGCAATCTACTAACTGTAGATTATGAATTATATTGCTGGTTGGTCTGAAGTTTTTATGAACAATCATTGTACTACTGTTTGTTTATAGAAAACCCATTTTAGTCTTTAGATTGAGCAAACATCATCATTAAATTGTTTATGCTAATGTGTTAGCTCACAATATATCCTTTTTTTTTAATAAACAATTAGGATGCTTCGGAGAGTAGCATAGATGACAAAGTGGAATCAGAGATGCAGGAACTGGCCAAGTGCGTACTGCAGCCCTCTAGCAATCTCAGCTGTCGGACAAAGCAAGCGTTTCTCACAGTCGCGAAAAGTTTTTACTACATGGCGCACTGCTCCCCTGATGTTCTTGATGATCATATCTCCAAGGTGCTGTTTCAACCAGTACTCTGAGTTAGCACCTCGTCAAATGTCAAAAGCTTGTTTTCTTTATTACAAACCTGGAGAAAATGTTACTGTACAGGAATGTTTGATATAGAAAATATATCAAAATAATACTAGTATAACTTTGGCATGTTTGGGGAGGATTAGCAAATTGCTAGCTTTAGCAAATGTGGAGAGTGACTTGTAACCTTTCTTGTACTGGTGAACTTTAAGAAATCAATTTGGTGAGTCAACCAAATAATTCAGGGCATCTTTAAACAGTTAGACAACTAATTTAGAAAACTGTTTGTCAAATTGGTTCCTTGGTTTTTGTAAGGGAAAAAAAAGGAGTGCTTCCTCTTCATATTGAGCAAAAAAGTTCATGATAATAATGCAGAAAAAGAAAGAGGATAAGTGCAGTGATGCTGACGGAGCAAGCTCTGGTGCTTTTATGTTTCAATGATTTTAGAAACTACCTCTTTTTTCCACCGCTCTGTCTTTAGATTTTTATTCCCTTTCTTTCTTTATCTGATCTGAAGGTGATAAGGATTACAATCAGAACAAGGTATCCTTGAGAACAACAATTAGGTAGAGGTCAGAGTTATCAATCATTAGAACAAGAGATTGTTAATTACTACAATGGTATCATTTGGTCAGAATATCAAAGTGTTTATGGCAGTGACAAAGCACTTTATGGTGATTTTAAAGGTTCATTCTAATCTTTTAGTACATCTTCAATCTGTGGATGACTCATATTTTCTATTTCATCACTACACGTATTAACACATACATTTTAATTAGATTTGATTTGCTATGCAAATTCTGTGTCGATATTAAGTAATTTGTAGAGCAATTTTCTAAATAAATGGAATCATATTATAATGAAACTTGTGAGTACAACACTTTTAGATGACACTTAGTCAACACATACACACTATGCACTCACTACACTACTCAACACTCTACTATTCAACACTCTTATATGTGGACAACACTTGCTTGCTTCTTTGCTTAGAGCAAACAGAGTTGTATGCATAGCTATTTATAAGTATCAACCAACAATGACTCGTAAGAGAAGCCATTAACCCATAGCCACACATTGTAAAGTTTAGAAGAAATTTATAAATGGTGAAATTTATAGATATCTCAATACTAAGATTGCTAGAAATATCTAGAAGTAAGGAGTCCAAATAAAATTGAGAAGAGTCTAGAATAGTATGGAACTAAATTTGTTAAGAGATATCTAGATAAAACTTGATGATGACTTCAACACTCCCTTTCAGCATCAACTTTCTTCCTTTATAGTTTCTCTTGATGCCATGCCAAGTTGTTTTTTAAATTTCTCAAACTTAACATTATTCAACCCTTTAGTAAGAGCGTCAGTAACTTGCTCTTGCATTCTCACATATATAAATTTGATATCTCCTTGAAGAACTTTTTCTCGAAGAAAATGATAATGAAACCTCTATGTGTTTGATTCGTGCATGAAATATTGGATTTTTTGCTAAACGAATTGCGGATTGATTATCACAATATAACTTCACTGTTGAATTAATTAGCTGATGCAAATCCTTCAGTAATTGCACTAGCCATGTGCACTCTTGGGCTGCCATTGCACTTGCTCTATGTTCGGCCTCTGTGCTTGATAGAGATAGAGTAGGTTGTCTTTTATTACACCAAAATATCGCTCTTGATCCTAGGCTAAATACATAGCCAGTATAGGGCGGCGAGTATCAAGATTTCCAACATAATCAACATCACAAAAATCATTCAAGGTACAAGATATACTCCTTTTATAAAGTAACCCATAATCAATAATGCCTTTGATGTACCTTAGAAACTTTCGAGCTGCTTCAAGATGAGGCTTCTTTGGTTCTTGCATGAATATGCTAATCACTCCAACTACATATGTGATGTCAGAGCATGTTAGAGTGAGATATATCAGGCTTCCTACCAACTTCCTATACATTGTTTCGTGATGATGCGAAAAATCCATTACAAGCAAATACATACTAGCAAGTGCACTAGTTGTCAAGTAATATAATATAATGAGTATAGAGTTATCGATCTCATGAGGAACAAAGACTAACTATCTAACTTCAGAGGTTAATAAGAGATGACATAAGTTTCAGGATGGGTTTTTCTTCGAAAAAGGAAACAAAATTAAAATAGTTACTAACAATGAAAGTGGATGATGCCTAAAGCCTGGACGGCAAAAATAATTAAGGCCAGAACTATCAGACTCACACAAAAAATGTCACATATTGAATTCCTTTAAAAAGTTGCATCTTCAGATTGATTAAGGACATCAATTATATGACTTTCCTTAACGGGTAACTCAACTATCCATATGATAATAATCTAAAGAATATTCGTTAACAACTCTACCCTTAGATCATTAACAAATGATGTAGTAAGATGTCTCCCTAAATTATTAAATCACCCTTAACGGGTTGACCTAATTATCATACACTACAATGTTCTTAATGGATCAGAATAGCATAATATTGAATTACAAACAAGAATTGATCACACTACACAGTTAATAATCAAAAGTATTTATTCATAAATATTAGGCAATCATGTTCAGGAAGAAGACAACTAAAATTTGTAACGAAAACTTAGAAATGTTTACAAGATCTAATCCTAACAAATCAGACTATTACAAACCATATTCAACATAAGATAGATACATCATTTAGAACATGATAAAGTGTGTCCCATCATATGAGGAAATACTCTTTTGGACTTCAAACATGTGTTGGGCAATCTTCTTAACAAGTGTATTGATCCGACCTCCTCTTCGGTAATCCTTCATAATACTCCTTTGTTCATGACATTAATGCTCTAGTTGATGGCTCCTCGCCTTCTTCTGAAGTCACCAAAAAATCTTCGTATATTTCTCAGCCTCCAACTAGGGTTTCCTAGGGTTTGGAGATGATACGCCACCTTCATGTGTGTCCTCTGATTAAACTTGTCTATCGATCAATGGCTATGATGAAATATTGTCAAACACTTTCAAAATCTTCATAATATGATCCCAACTCATCCCTCAATGATTAAATTAGATAAGTATCCTTCTGGTCTTCAAATTCAAAGTGCTTATCTTAGATATTTATCTCTGTAACTATCTCACGACCTGTGATAAAATCTCATGACCCCCATCCATATCAACTCAATTCATCTTGATCATAATGGGATATCACAGCCCATGACTCGAGTGTTGATCAACTTAAAATCATGTAATTCCTTCCTCTTATAGTCCGTTATAAATCTACAGCCCATAACATGTCAAATACAGTTGATGATTTGCTGTCCAAACATGATTCTCTGTTGCGCTCCATAAAATACCAAGTAATGGCCCCTTAAATACCATTATGACTTGTTATAATCTAGTGACACAAAACTAGGTTGCTGACTAAGTCGTTACTTCATATCTTGTGGTCATGATCTCTATCCTTACGACCCGTTAGTTCACGTCACAGTTCATGATGGCATGTAAAAGCCCATTCTGGTCGCTACTATTGAATTTTCATCTCGTGAATGGAACCTTCTTAGCGTTTAACATCTCCATGCCTATCCTTCGCCTCTCCAACTGGTTTTTTACAAAAAAATATCGAACATGAGTAGATTTTGGACTTGGAGATGTATAAACAAATAAGAACCAGAATAGATGCATGCTATGCTGAAATGACTCAAAACTATGCCTAATGCAAGCCTGAAAACATGTAATAATATGTATGCATCACGTCATTTAATTCCTTTCCAATAGTAGAGCATATCTTTGTGTTAACTTCCATTGGTGTAGAGATAGGTTTGCAATCAAGCATTTCAAATTTTTCAAGAAGGTCTTGACCATATTTCTATTGACATAAGAACAAGCCTTCTTTTGTTGTCTCCATCTCCAAGCCTAAAAAATGCTTTAGCTTTCTCAGATCCTTCATTTGAAAGTACATGGGGATATTGACTCGAATTTGATAGATCTCACTATCATCATCTCCTATAATAATTAAGTCATCAACATAACTAGCACAATAGATAATTTTCCTTCTTGATCCTTCACGGATAAGCTAGAATTAGTTGATGCCATAGAATAACCGCATTGCTTTAAGAACTCGGCAATATTTCCAAACCATGCTCTTGGTGCTTGCTTGATCCTATATAGCGCCTTCTCCAACAAACATAGCTTGGATGATAAATGGATTCAAATCCTTAGGGTTGATCCATATAAATGTTATGATCAAGTTCTCCATGCAGAAATGCATTCTTAACTTCCATCTGCACAACTTCCAAGATTTGCTTGTTGATAAAGCTAATAAAATATGTACCATGGTGATCTTGTCCATTGGACTGAAAGTCTCCTCATAGTCAAAGTCATACTTTTGAGAGAATCCTTGATCTACTAGGCGGGTCTTATGTCTTTCAATAGATCCATCATGCCTCTTCTTTAGCTTGTAAACCCATTTACAAGAGATACGCTCCACGTGACTTTTGTTTGGAACTAGATCCCTCATCTAATTTTGATGTAGAGCTTGAACTTCTTCTTCTATTGCAAATCTCCATTCTTCACATTTGTTCAAATGAGTTTGTTTCATCTTTCTCTACTATATTCTTTTATTGCTGCATTTGCATGTTTTCAATAGGCCTTTGTTGTTTGCTTGATCTTCTTAATTCTTGAGAAGCTTCTTCAATCAATGGATCTTCCAATTGATTTTGTCGTTCTTCTTTTGGAGATATTTGGTGTTCTCTAGTTTTCCATGGACTCCTTTTCTTTCCTGATGATTTTGTTTATACTTCTCCTTCTTCACACTCTACATTAGATTGAGTTGCTTCTCTTGTCATGTCTTCTACCTGAGCTTGAATGTTTTCTTGAGTATTATTTGACTCAGACAATGTTGCTTCCTTTGAAGGCCACCATGATGATGCTTCATCGAATACCACATTTTGGGAGATGTGAATTCATCCATTTGTTGGATCACAACATCTACAACCTTTTCGTTGGCTATCGTAACCAACAAATATGCAATGTATTGACTTCTTATCGAACTTGCTATGAAAATTATCAGAAATAAAAAAAATAAAAAATACTTGAAAATGACTCACTGTAGGTTTAATCTTCCATAGCTTCTCAGATGGCGAGTTAAACTCAAGCTTAAATTGAGGTAGTCTATTGATGACATGAGCAGTTGTCTTCATGCACTCTACCCGGAATTGTAGAGACACATTCTTACATGTAACATGCTTCTGCAAGTCTCCTCCACATGACGATTCTTCCTTTCAGCTACACCATTTTGTTCTGGTGTGTTTAGACAAGTCAATTGATGTCGTATATGACATGCTTGAAGTACTGAGAGAACTTCTCTAATGTATACTCTTCTCCATTGTTAGTGTGCTTCTGACCAATCTCTTTCTCGATTTTTCTTTGAATTCTCTAAATTTAGTCAATTCTTCAAACTTCTCCTTCATAAATCCCACCTACACGTACTTGAAAAATCATCAATGAAGGTGATCATATAGCATAATCCATCAATAAATGATTGCTTCACATGTCTAAGAAGAGTGCACCAATTCTAATGGTGCATTAGCTCTAAATTTATTCAATGCTTCAAACTTCTCCTACATAAATTCCACCTAGACGTACCTTGAAAAATCATCAATGAAGGTGATAATATAGTGAAATCCATGAACATATGATTGCTTCACAAGTCTAAAAAGAGTTCATCAATTCTAAAGGTGCCTTAGCTCTAAACTTTGACTCCTTATAAGGTAGTTGATGTGCCTTACCAAATTGACATATTGCACAAATAATGTCTTCTTGAACATCAAGACAAGGGGGTACCTTTATCATAGTCTTCTTATCATTGCCTTCAATTAATGATAGCTAACTGCCCGAGCCTTGTATGCCAAATGTCAACTATTTCATTTTTACTTGTCTTGTCTATGTATGCTTCTTGAGCAAACAATGCATAGACAAACTCTAATCTCCTTCCTTCCAAAATTGGTGGACTAGTAGGCCTCAGGTCGCGAAATACTTTAACAACCTTTGGCTCAAAAACCACATAATTTCCAGAAGAGGTAAAATGTGATACTAATAACAAGTTCTTGACATAAATGGCATGTATAAACACAATCGAGCTCCACCTGACATGCTCCAAAGAGAGGAACTATCGTCATGTTGCCAACGTGAGTAATTGACAATTGAGTGTTATCAGTAGTGACTACCATACGCTCTCCTTTGTACTCAGACATGTTTTGAAGCTTCTCTCGTCTCCTATCAACAAGTTTCATTTGGTTCTCCAATGCCTCGTTCTCCTTCAAGGTTGATAGTGACTTCTTCAATTGCATAGGATGTTTCAAGATCCCATTCTTCTTCGCTTACATTGTAATGAGAAGTTACAACATTTCCTTCTTCATGTTTGTGCCAACAATCACGTGCATAATGACCTTTCTTTCCGCAATTGCAGCACTGAACATCTTGTCGATGGGATCTGATCTTCTCTTGCTCTTCTTTATTTAGACTCTGATGAGCTCCCCCTCGTTGTGTGCCTCTGTCTCGTACAGATCTATGCCAACCTTGTTGACGTCCATTTGCTCTTTCTCTATTGTTGTTGCACTTCCTTACGACTAAGGCCTTCTCTTCATCTTTGATCGATTATCTAGATAATTGTACATCTAGATCTTCTTGGCTGGCCAAGATACTTTCCAACTTTGTCAAAGTTGGTTATTGAGCCCAACCTCTAATAGCAGTGATGAGGCTATTGTATTTTGGATGCAATCCACGAATAATGATTATGTGCATCCTTGTTTCAGTAATTGCATTTTGGGGATCTAACTTAGCAATTTAATCACAAAGAGTTTTGATTCTAGAGAAGAATCGACTCACTGCATGTCCTCTTGCCCTATGGAGATTAAATCATTCTCCAATCGTTGCAATATTGCATCATTCTTCTTTGTGAAGAATGTGGCTAAGGTGTCCAAGTCCTCCCTGGGTGTCATCCTTATCTTTGATATTCTGAAGGAATTCAGCCTCCATTGACATAGCTAGCATGTACATGGTTTTCCCGTCTTTGCACTCCATTTCTTCAGTTCTTCGACATTTGTAGGTGGTGTTGCTTCATTTCCGCCAACGATCCTCCAGAGATTTTGCCCCATCAAATAATACTGCACAAAATACCTCAAGTATTATAATTAGTATGGTTAAGCTTCTCTAAGGAGCTTACCGAGGATCCAAAGTCTGCCAATGATTTGGTAAGCGCGTTGATGTCACTCAAGTAAGTGTTGTCTCAGACTATGTAGCTTCACAATACCTTGATTGTGCATTAGAGAGTCTCCCCTTAATGATCCTCGTACCGGCTTACTCCAACAAAATCTTTTCGTGGCTTCTTTTGCACTGTCTTGAACCAGTAGAGTCTCCACGTAAGTTGATATTAGAAAATCTCGAATTGGCAGAATCTTCGCACGAGCCAATCTACTCTGATACCACTTGTAGAGAAATTAGCTAAACAAATGGAATTATATTATAATGAAAATTGTGAGTACAACACTTTTATATGACACTTAGACAACACTTCAGAACACCTACACACTATGCACTTACAACACTACTCAACACTCTACACTCACAACATTACTCAACGCTCTTATATGTGGACACCTTAGAAGTCTTATATTGCTTGCTTCTTTGGTAAGAGCAAAATGGGTTGTGTATCAACCAACAATGACTTGCAAGAGAAGCCATTAACCCATAGACACACATTTTAAAACTTAGAACAAATTTCTATATGGTGAAATTTCAAGACATCTCAATACTAAAAGATCGCTAGAAATGTCTAGAAATAAAGATTCCAAGTAAAATTGAGAAGAGTCTAGAATAGAATAGAACCAAACTTGTTAAGATATTTCTAGATAAAAGTTGATGATGACTTCAACATAATTATCATAGATTTTACAAAACATAGTGATCTATGAGTTTGAATTAACTGGTATGGAGATGTCTCCACAAGTAGGGTTCATCAATTGTCTCTTGAAGTGTAAATATTTTCCTTATTACTACCTAAGGAGATTGTCTCATGATGACAACTTTATTAGAAAAAAGCAAACCAAAAGCCCAAAGCAGAGGTTGTGTAATGCTTATCAACTTGGAATAACTGTATTCTTATATTCTTCTCCAAGGACACAAGGCAATAAAAAATGCAATATAGATGATGTGTACAAATTCATGTAAAGTATCTATTTATTTTATTGTTTTATAGAATGTGATTAAACTCATTATTTAACTCATATATTGAGTGGTGCATGATCATCTGATTAATATCACTACAGCTACGAATTAAAATTTTTTTGGACCTACAACTATTTATGTAATGCCTTCAAAAGCACTCTATGTACGTGAGTCCAAGTGACCTTTCAAGATGATAATTACAACGTCAAGCTAACTGAATGCACAAGCGAAAAAAAAATAAAATGAAACAATAAAACGTCAACTTCATTTGTTCCATAGCTACTAACTAGGCTCGGTATGAGCCATATGCAATTATGTTATGTGATGAACATCTTCACTTCCCTCATCACCATCATAATCATTATATAGGGTTTAGATATAGAGAAGGCCCTCTCCGCCCTATATGTGAGGTCCAAAACACATAAAACAAAGTACAACATTCATCATAAGCAAGGAAATTATATGCATAAACCTGAAAGTAATCATAAAATAAATTCAGATGAAATGTTGAATATAAATTTGGATACATTTTCTTGCTTTACTTTTGTTCAACTTTTCTTATTTTGCATCTTCATTTGCTTTGCATCTTTCTTTACTTTGTGGCATTCTTTGTTCTGAATTACTTTTTGTTTTCCTTTTTTCTATCCGTTATTTTTCTTTTCTTTTTCTTTCACTTTCTTTCTTAGATATTATTATTTAGCTTCTTTGTTTCATCCTTTTTTTTCCAATTTAAAGCAAGATTCATTTCTTCGCACCTCTGCAAAACTTTCTCCATATGCTCTATATAGCTCTCAAATGGGTCCTCGAACAAAGTAAAATCAACCATGAAGATTTTTAGGAACATCTCATTCACATATGCAAAGATAGACATCATGCACCTTTAGAATGTTGCGCGTGCATTACAAAGACCAAAGGGCATTTGTTGATATTCAAAAGTGTCACACGAGTAGGTGAAAGTCATATTGTCCTCGTCCCCAGGTGCCACTGCAATTGGTTATATCCAAAATATTCATCCAGGAAACAGTAATATTCATGACCAGAAAACCTTTCTAACATTGGATCAATAAAAGGAAAAGGAAAGTGGTCCTTACGGCTAACATCATTCAATTTGCGATAATCAATTACCCGCCAATCATTAATCATCCGAGTGCGAACTAGTTCATTGTTTTTATTTGGGATCATTATCATTCCCCCCTTCTTGAGTACTACCTATATAGGTCTGATCCACTTACTATTAGAAATAGGGTAGATGATATCTATGTCAAGGAACTTGACTATCTCCTTGTCTACCACTTCCTTTAATGTGGGATTCAACCTCCTCTGAAATTTTGTCACCGACTTGATGTCGTCCTCCAAAAGAATTTTGTGCATACAAGTGGAAGGGAAATCTCCTTTATATCAGTGATGGACCATGCTAGTGCCTTCTTGTGTCTTTTGAAAATCTTCAACAATTGTTTTTCTTTCTCTTTTGTTAATGCAAAAGACACAATAAAAAGATATGCTTTAGTTTCTAAGCAACAATATTATAATCTCCTAGCAAAGTATTTACTTCAAGGGATGCTTTGATTTCAGCCTTGCTCTCATCTAACTCTAATTTCTCAATGTCTCTAATCATGCGTGTCCTCAGTAGGATTTCGTCGTCAAGGATATCAACCAATTCATCTTTCATCTATTCACCAATGATTTAATGAGAAATAGGGACTGAGTATTTTAAAGCCTTTCCAACATTGAAGAAAAAATATCTCTATCACCAACTCAAAGTGTAAGCCTCCCTTGTTGGACATCAATGAGTGTCCTTCCAGTATCAAGGAATAGTCATCCTAGTATGATGGATGTTTTCTCTCCAGCATGCATATCCCGCACTACAAAAGTTAGCAGGAAAAACAAATTTGTCAACCTTCCCTATGACATCTCCTAATAGGCATCTTTATTGATTTATTAGGCAACTATAATAGTATACTTCTTTCCTTCAATTCTCCTACTCCTACCTTCAAATAGATAAAGGCATCGGATTTATGCTAACGCCAATGTCACACAAGATATCGGTACATTGGAATTCACTAATAGAATAGGGAATGGTGAAACTTCTTGGGTCTTGCAATTTCTTTTGCAAATCCATGTGAAACAAAGAACAACATTGTGATGTCAGTTTAATAAGACTCATCTATTCTATTTTCGTCTTATTGTTGAGTATGTCTTTGAGGAACTTGGCTTAGCTAGGCATTTGTGCAAGGACCTTGTGGAATGGTATGTTGATATGAAGTTGTTTAAATACCTTCAAGAACTTTGCAAATTGATTGTCCAACCTCTCCTTATGGTATTTCCGAGGATAAGGGAGGTTGATAGGCTTCTGAATTGAAGTGGTGGGTGCTTTCTTCTTCTCAGCTTCACTCTTTGGAAACTTTTTTCTCCTCTGCAATAGGTTGAGTCTCCACTTAAAATATCTGGTGCATCAGTATTGG